>OY982565.1:15443903-15633953 GCA_963859945.1 Euplagia quadripunctaria | reverse complement strand
GTAAACTCTGACACAAGCGAAGTGTTGGGGGAAAACTGAAAATGACCTATGTGCTACCACCACCGCCCATTCTCTTTAAGTACCAATCTTTCTGATTACCTAGGGTAGTGACTATAAATTCAAAACCTCAGTTTACTTGAGGGTTGTTGCGAATAAAAATTGAATGACCTTTTTTTTAGATAAAAATGTGAATCAAAATGTTAATTAAAATATTCTCGCACCGCCCTAGGGCCGCCCCTGGACGGGACCGTTACGGGACGGTTGGCGACCGCCTCTAAACCGTTGAGATTGAACGCACTGACGGAAAACAGACCGGAACAGCTGCTCTGGTATGCCTAACTAAATTGTTCTGTAATTGACTTGAAAAAATAACCTAACCTAACATCTTTTAGTGATAAGGCTGCCTTTTAATATCAATTTGTGTACACACTGTAAGCAATATTTTAATGGTGCACCATAAAGTTT
Source organism: Euplagia quadripunctaria (assembly GCA_963859945.1). Taxonomy (NCBI): domain Eukaryota; kingdom Metazoa; phylum Arthropoda; class Insecta; order Lepidoptera; family Erebidae; genus Euplagia; species Euplagia quadripunctaria. The sequence continues at coordinate 15,633,488 of OY982565.1, read as the reverse complement.
ATTCTATGCTATCTTTTTGACTAATTACGTGATTAACCCATTACTTTAGAATACCTGCTTTAGTGTGCTTTAGTATAGTTTACTAAATCCCATTTGACAACTGAACAAATCCAAAAAGGGTCTCTCCGGCGGGGAATCGAACCCCGGTCTCCCGCGTGACAGGCGGGGATACTGACCACTATACTACCGAAGACTAGTTTAAGTTTCGAAATTATTGTTCAGGTTAATTATTTTTGAAATCATGTTTTATTAATTGTTAATGGGATAATACAAGGCCTCGCAAGTAGTCAACTTTTGTACGATTTTAAATCGAAGTAATCATAGTTTACGATACGACTACGTCGACTTTCTTAGATTGCTCTTGTTAAACCTGTACTAATATTGGTGGTTATTTGGAAGTATTAAGATAAAAAAAACAACCATTGGTGTGAGTAGCCTCTCGCTGGAAACCGTGGTTATGGCCATGGTCCGGTGCGAGAGAGCATCGGATACCGCTGCCTCTGTGAGGAAGTGATGTATGCCAAAGAGGTGGCGGAAAGGGAACGGGAGAGAACTACTTCTCTCTCGTCCCGCAGAAGACGCACCAGGCGCCGGAGAGTGCAAAATGATCTCCGGTCTCCATGAGCGCTGGCCTGAGGATGATGGGCTGGGTTACCCGTCGCCCTAGTAGAAGCAGGCCCGAGACTGCGGCGCGACGTGTCACGCGATTGTTCGCTTTTCCAAGTATCGTTAATTAAGTTAAGCTGCAGGTATATTGGTGAAGTAAGTAATTTGGTGAATGAGCCATAAGAGAAAAAAAAAATTTTTTTGAATTTTTTTAAAAGAGTATTCATACACGCACATTCAAGAGACAGCGCTAGTGAGTTAGTCTTGATTGAACAAGATATATTACGACTACTTACCTATATTTTACGTGCTTCAGTACATGCTACTTGCGTTTAGTAAACAAACTTTTTTGCTTAACCAAATTATCTATATCACCAATATACCTTCCTATTACCTTTTATCCTATTACCTATTTGTCGTCTATATTCGATATTTATTAATCTTCAATCGACATTCCTGATAGCCTTCATTTCTTGCCCAGTCTTGATTAGGTACCATTAGACTGCAGTTGTACTTAATCAGGAATGGGCAGTATTTTTATTACTTGTAGGTAATTGAAATACCTCTTTGAAATATAAATACTTATTTGATATTTGCATTTCAATTACGTCTTAAAATGTAATTTCTAATTAGTATTTCAAATACCCATCACTGAGGTATTTTGTAATTAGTATTTCAAATACTTATTTCTTCAAAATAAATTTTCATAAATACATTTAGCGATCAAATCTAACCTCAGCGGCAGGAGTAGCACTAGGTACCAGTAAAGAAGATGAGGACCTTATTGGTTTTGTGAGCATAAACAGTTCTCAAACACTAGAGTTAGTTAGTTGGCTTCCTAAACGAGAAAAGCAAAGAACTTACTACTCTTGAAAGTTAAACAAATATAAAAAAAACAGTTTATATATTTAACACAAGTTTGTGCTCATCATTGTTTTTTTAGCCTTTATTAATTCTGCTACATTTTATCCATTCCCCGATAAGAGGTTGTTTATCTGATGCTACATTTCCAGCGACGGTGACATCCGGTTCCGAAATCACTTAAAAGCAAATCGCATCCCAAAAGCCGGATGTGTTTAATAGAGCGAAGCGGTTCACCTCGGGCAAAGATTATACACGTCGTGGATATCAGCTTGGGATTTTTGACTCTGTTCAAAGACGTGCTGTGTGAATTTCACAATTCGATCCTAAACTCACAAGCGATATCGAACCCTTAAGCCTAAGGAGAGACTTTGCCTCCTTCTGTGTGTTAGATAACGCTTGTAAAACCGTGCTCCGAGTAACTTTTTGACATGATACCCATTCCATTCCATTGCCGAGGTTTTCCCGAGGGCCTACAGTATGGGGTTTTTCAAGAAAGGAGTTTAGTGGTTTTTAAAGGGTCGACAACGCGTTGCAAGCGTCCATAGACTACGGTAACCGTTTACCATCAAGCGGACTTTACGCTTGTTTGCCAATGACATGTTATAAAAATAAACATTTTAAAATCTAGTCTTCATAAAAGTAGATTCTGATTACTGATTAATGGTTCTTTATGTAAGTATTGTCTTGTTTGTATTTTAAATACATATTATTAAAATACTGTATTTTGTCATTTATATTGTATTTGAAATACATGCGAAAAAGTAATTTGTATTTCAATTAAAACAAAGAATATGTTGCCCAGCTCTGTACTTAATAAAGATAGAGCACAGTTAACTTCTAGTCCTTAAAAATTAATTTAAACAAGTGTATATTTCGTCTTTAATTTTTTATTGACTTAAATAACAAAAACCTTTACCAAATCAAATTATAGTTACGCAGTCGTAGAATAACTAAAAAAATTAAAAGTCACAAACAAACGTCCATGTTGTTGTGTTAACGAATGTTAACAATTTCACCAAACGATCGATAACGATAAGTTACTTGGGGATCTTGACAGGAACTTGTTGTTGACTCTTTTAACCGATTTATTCTTACAACATTTTCTCATGAATAAGTAGATACAAGTATTGTTTTGAAGAGCGACAGCATTTTCAAAAAATATAACTATAAAGGAACCTAGTAATTAATAACTACCTTATTACAGTTGAGCAACATTTGCTTTGGTATATTCTAGGATGGCAAAATCACAGTCTACTACAGGTTGAGTAGAGTGTGGCGTTATTGTAGGAACGGGATAATCTGAAAATTAATAAAATAAACTACTTAAGACTTACAGTAGACAAGGCTAACGGCCAATTCTACAAACGTCACTCAAATAATATCAACTTAGGTACCTATAAGTATGGGCTCGTGCTGTCACAATCACAATCACTTATAGCGACAGGACGAGAGTTGCTATACCTACACAACAACAACACAGGGGTAGCATATTTTTATAAAAAACTTCTTTTGTGAAATACCTTTTGTAGTAGGTATTTATAGGCAACTCGTGTTGAACTACAATCACCGTTAAACTAATAAAGATATTATTAATTCTATTGCTTCTTTAGTAGAGAATATTACTTAAGGTACTGAGATACTCGTACTTAGACTGCCCAGTGTTTATTTACGTAATGTTAAATTGGATTTCTATGGAATTATGTGAGCGACACCGGTTGTACACTAGATGGCTTTCTTTAATTAAAAAGAAGTGTAGTCAGCATCAACGCAGGTTAATACATAGAAACTCGCACTAGGCATTCTTAATTTAAACGAGCTTGTTGTACAGGTACTTACAATAAGGTGAAATTTTAAACACGTAAGTATTCCACATAACATAGACGAAAATGACCACGATGAGAGAACCAGCAATCGCCGCAATCATCCAAATGTAAAAGCAAAATGGTCTGCTGTGGTCATCGTCTAGCCAATCTGGTGTTACACACATCCCTTTAGTGGTAGCCTCATAGATATTGACAAAACTAAAACAAGGCAAAATTAAGTAATGTATGATTTTCCTTTTACTACCAACTTGGGAAACGGTTAGCGGTGCTAATAAACACAAAATCAGTGCTAATCGCATCTCCGATTGAGCTCTGGGGATCTATCTCACTCAATACAAAACTACACCAGAAGTACTGGAGAACGAAGAGACTCCCCAAGTCAGACGGCTCCAATTCCAACAGAAATTAGCTGCGCCTAACTCTCATATTGAATTTTAAATTCCAAAAAAAAAATTTAAAGACAAGCTTCTGTTAATTGTTTTATTTTCTTAAAAAAATATTTTTTATTTTATTTATTTATTGTCATTAAAACTAAACGTTTAGGTATGCAAAATTTCAGCATACCTAATCGGTAGAGGATGACTTTTAAAATTCAGTTGCAAGATTTGACCCGAACAAACATACATACAAACATTGCTAGTTAAATAAAGCTTTGAATAAAATAGGACCAATCGATTTAGTGTTACTTAGCGAAACTATCACTTCTTATCAGTGGAAGCTGCCAAACCTAGTAATCAGAGCTTTATTGAGGAAGTCTTCCCTCGGTTTCCCTTCCCTGTTCTATGATAATAATAATATGTTGACATTTATTCTTGGCTGTAGCCATTATTGGAGGTTAAAAAGCTAAGGATGAGTGCTAGGTTGTCTGATTCGAGAATCGGACCCAGATATTTAAAAAAAAAAGTGTGTATGTACTTATGTATGCACGTAAGAAGTTATACTTTTATCTAGTTAAATAAAGTTTATTTGAATATCATAATAAATAATACATACGTCAACTAACCTCAAATTCTACAAACGTGCTCAAAATAATACGTAAAAACCATTTTTATCACTATCGTGAAGTTGGTAATATTTTTGAAAAACTGAAATGTTTACTAGCTAACTTCAGGGTGTCGGTTTTTTTGTGAAAATAAGTATAACTTCAAAAACGGTAATACGGTACCGTATAATTAAATTAATAGCTTTAAATGGAACTGTCACTTTAACTTACCCTTGAAAACAAGGTCCACAATCGTGAATAGACTTAATACACAATTCCAATGAATGAAGCCGTGGCATAAGTCGGTTCAAATCTTCGCATTGCAAGCATTGGTAGCACATTTTATCTTGCGGCTCACAGTAGTATCCTTCCGAACAGTGTGCGTCTTCCTCGCAAGACAACGGCTGAGCACCCACGAGTGAACACAGCAGGAGCATCAAACAACAATACCTGAGCAATCAAAATGTTTATTTGATATTACTTATTTAGGGAAAGGTAGTATTTTTTAACTGAATGCATTGACTCTAGGATAGGTTCGTGGGAGAGCCATGCGTCAGCACGTATGGGCCGGCTCGACCGGAGTGATACCACGGCCTCACAGAAAACCGGCAGTGAAGCAATGTTTGCATTGCTTTTCGCCGAGTGAGTGGGGTTACCGGAGGCCCTAACTCTTCCATGGGCGGCGGTAGTCATTTACCATCTAATCCAAGTGACCCGTCTGCTCGGAATAGCACGTAGGTATATACATTCTTATATTACATAGACATACTTCTTATCCAAATAGTAATATTAATAAACGCGAATGTGATTGTGTTTGTTTTTTGTTACGCTTTCACGATTTAACTACTCAACCGATTGTTATAATACACGTTATAATATAATGAACGTCGATGACAGTCGTCCCCTTGCTGACAGCGCCTGGCTATTGCTGAGAAAAACCACGTATGTATAAAATCCACGACGTTCCCCACATTAGTACACTGTAAAGTACGATTCCCATCGGCGGCGGCGCGGCGCGGCCCCGTATTGCTGCGACGCGGAGGTAGCCGAGCACAAGAAGTTCCATGCAAAAATGAATTTTAAGTGATAAATATAAACTTCAATTTCCATCACCGTACTAAAAACGCGCTCCGATGCGCTTCAGCGTGGCCCGTTCGATGGGAATCGTACCTGGCTACAAGCATACGTAGTTACTACTTAGTAATCTGTGCTACAAGTGCACCCACAACATCGCTCTAATTTGAGCTACCTTTCTTCACCTACACCTACTTGACTGGCTAAGTGACTGTCCTGTTGGCCTATAGTGGTTAGTGACTCTGACTGCTATGCCATAGGTCGTGGGTTCGATTCCCACCCGAGTCTCGGCGTTCTTTGTGTCCGTTGTTTGTATGTTTTTAAAGTCCCCCGCGACACAGGAGTAATTCCTAATGCGGGAGTTGTCTTTAAAAGAAAAAAAACTTATACCTACATTATTTAGTTATGAGCTGTTAAACAGGTACTAGAACAACACGACGACGACCAAAATGTGGCACTGTCTATTGAATATATGTTTTTAACCAACGTAAAAAAGGCGTACCTCAAAATATCGTTATCAAATCGGTTAAAATCGATATTTCTTCAAAGATTTAGAATTTTTTGTTTTTTGAATTTTCGTAGCTGTTCCGACCAATTTTAGTAGTTTAAGTTTAAGCTAAAAAAATTAAATGATCGTTAATAATTTAAAAAGTTAAAAACCGATCTCGCTGAAATTTTTAGCACTTTTTAGTATCATTACAATTACAAGCTACTATTTCAGAAAGTTTCAGACTTCTACGTACGTTCCTATCAAAGTTATTAAATTTTGAAAAAAACGCTCTTTTTTAACGTTGACCGTCATTTTCTGTTAAACAAAAACACTTAACATTTTTTTTACTATTTCAATTGTTCGTTAACTATTCTTAACTGGTGGATCAAAATTTTTCATTGTTCGATCTTAGTTTTTTTTTATAAATAAAATAAAAAAATTGCTTTCTTAAGTTGGCGGGGAGTAGTCGTTTTTTAACCTTTTTTTTTTGTTATTTCAACTGTTTGTTAACTGTTCTTTATTTTTGATCAAAATTTTTATTTGTTTGATCTTAGTTTTTTTTAAATAAAATAAAAAAAATACCCCCAAGTTGGCGGGGAGAAGTCATTATTATATGTTTTTTTTTGCTATTTCAATTGTTCGTTAACTGTTCGTCATTGTTGGATCATAATTTTTAAGGGTAATTTTTTATTTTATTTATAAAAAAAAAACTAAGATCGAACAATTAAAAATTTTGATCGAACAGTTAAGAACAGTTAACGAAAAATTGAAATAGTAAAAAAAATGTCAAAAAACGACTTCTCACCGCCAACTTGAGGGAAATTTTTTATTTTATTTAAAAAAAAACTAAGATCGAACAAATTAAATTTTTGATCGAACAGTTAAGAACAGTTAACGAACAGTTGAAAGAGCAAAAAAAATGTAAAAAAGCGACTTCTCACCGCCAACTTAAGACAGCCCTTCCACCCGACGCCGACGCGGCGACGCCACGACAAGCAACATAGCGACAGCCGCGGTTCTTTTGATTTTATCGCAAAGCGTGGCAGAGCTCATAATTATCATTAATTAAACTAAAACCCGAGACGTAAACATTGGGTCAGTTCAAATAATGTAAACTTAAACGACGGACATAAATATTGTCTTGGAGACTTGTACCTACTTACTTATCGATAGTCACCTATGATTAGGCCTGCCATCACTTAAATTTCCGACACCGGACAAAAACTTCAAAAATCCCGGACACATGGGGGAAATCGAGATTCTTTCCCAGACACCTTAAAAAAAACGTCGAACGATTCTATTTTCGTTTTTAAGCTTGTTAACGATTCATCTAACAATTATAATTTACCCCAGGCACAGAGTGTCCGGGGTTTACCCGGACACTTTTTGAAAACCCCGCCCGGACGCTCCCCGGACACCCTCTAAACTAGGACAAATCCGGGGAAACCCGGACGGATGGCAGCCCTACCTATGATGAATGTTATTGTGTAAAAAATAATTTCAATAATATGCGCTGCCATTTCATCCGGCGTCCCTAATGGCCTGACGCCTGTGTGCACAGCACACTTCGCAGAGAGGGGCGGCTCGGCCCTGAATATACCTTCTCTATCTTCTTACACAGAACAATTTAAGGAATACATCATGCTAGAAGTTTTATTAAATGCTTATAAAGACAAACTCCTGACTATCAAAAATTTTCAGTTTTCCACAGCAAGGGCCTGGTGCCTACTGTTGGGAAAATTCCTGTAGTCTAGTCTAGTAACCCCTAACAACTTATAAAATTAAAAATAGAAGAAGCACTTACCTAAACATTTTAAAATAAATAGATCTTGTTGTCCAAAATGAAAACATTAAAATGTGTAAATAGACACCCTCTAAACACAAAATGTCCGTGTCAGTGTCTGACTACGGTACGAATGTATCTGGAATAATTAAAGGACCACCACTAACTAAGGTTCGTCTAAAAAACAGGTAACAACCTGTACCTACATAGACAAAACAAAATGCAATCAATCAAGTTTCAACGTGTCTCAAACGGCACAAAACGGCGGGAGCAACCACCGGAGAGATTATAAAAAAAGGATAAGAAACATCAGTACTTACCACTTAATCCTCTCTAAATTGTAAAGAATAATGTAAAGACGCTAATGGGTTTTCAAAATAATATTAAATAGGTATAATATTATAAAAATATGCCATACCTACCTACAATAATGACGTGCAACTTTTGACTTGTATTTGTATAGCGATTACAGGTCCAAAAAATAAAGCAATCTCAAGGTAATGAACGAAATAGGTACTCATTTAAGCATTTCAAGAGAAGAGAGGATGGATGCTAAGCTCAATTTCTATGGTTAGAATTGGGAAGCTTGATACCAATATATATAGCTTTATAAAATAATAATTTAATACTCATTGATCAAACTTGGAGTGTTAGTGTACGTGAGTGTGTACCAAATGAACACTACCCAAAATTTCAATTTTTAGCAACCTCATTTAACCTCATATGCTAGGTCTATGTCCAACAGTGGACGTCTTATGGCTGAGATGATGATGATGAATAATACCTATTTAATGTTGATCACTTCACTTCCTAGTAGATAATATAATTACAAACATTTAGAAATGCAATATTTGACGGGGTCACCACGCATCAGTCGGCAATAACCGAAAGCTAGTGATGGGTAATAAATTAAACTCAGTAAGTGGTATGCTATATAAAGAAACGTTTTGAAAAAAATTATGGCATTAACCCTTTGACCGCCACAGCGTAAACACATCGGCGTGGCACCCACATCAAGCCATAAATTCACCCCAAATGTCTACAAAAATCATAAGGATATGGGATCCTTCGTCGTGTCGCTAATAACTAAATATCGCTGTTTATCTCCTATTTTTTTTTACAATAAAATATCATTTACAACATGAAGTTTAAAGGACAACCACTAACTGAGCCTAACTGAGGTTCGTCTAAAAAACAAGTAACGACTATGTACCTAAATAGACAAGACAAAATGCAATCAATCAAGTTTCAACGTGTCTCAGACGGGACAAAAGGGAAAATGTAATTATTTAGCTTAAGTTCTAAATGCACCTGCCTAAAGAGAGATTATAATAATCATAAATTTAAAATACCCCCGACTCGATAATCCCTTCAACGATTACCAAAGACCTGATGATCTTCGAACGACTGAACAGATTTTCTTGAATTATATCTAAGAACAAGATATCTTTCAAACAAAGAAAACCGCCCTCAAATCGGTTCATCAGTTTGGGAGCTACGATGCCACAAACACACAGATATGTCAAACTTATATAACACCCCCCTTTTTGCGTCGGGGGTTAATAAAAGATGAAAAACATCAAGAAGGGTAAAACCGATCTGTTGTCGTCCGTTCAATTTTTCAAGATGGACGAATAGACGTCTTGTATAATTATAAAACACTTGACATTGGCGGAATTCCTGCTCTGATTCTTGCGCGGGATAGAGCCCATAATAAAATAATATATATGGGTAAAACCGCCAAATATCGGCCACGTCAACATTTTTCTACATAATTATATTTTAACACATAATTATTCTTTATTTCTAGTTAATCCTTAGCATCTCTTCCCAGTTAATTTTCTATTACGTTTCTTCACTCACTTCACTCGTTTGCCTTGCATCGGCCTTACACGCCACATAATCGGTCTTTATACGGCCTATTTTTAGCTAGGGCACCAAGCAGATAAATAACTAATAAAACACTCTCAGTTGTTTATATTAACAAAAATATTTATTTAATCAACCTTAAGGCGCAATTACATTTGGTCGTAAGCTCGTATTCGGGTGCACGAAAGACGTTACTCGAATTCGGGCACCCGATGCATTAATTACATTGTTTTGCTCAAAATCTGTCACTGGAATATGGGCAAACGACTCTGCGCCCGCGTTCGGGGAGGTACATGCCTGCAGACGCCATGCCATCCGCCATTTTCTGCTTCGATCGATTCACGGCGTCGGGTATTCTGATTCGGGTAACCAAAACGACAGCTGGACTAGATTCTACGAAGACGGGCGTACTCGACTCCATTCATTTACACTTAGTTGTTTGTCCTAATTCCCTATGCAATCGAATACGAGCTAACGACCAAGTGTAATTGCGCCATTATTTTATAACTGAGACAGTGGCGTAACAATAGGGTGGCAGAGCAAGCAAAATCCCACGGGCCTCCGGCTCGAGGGGCCCGGGCACCAAAGGTCCTGACATAGAGTACTTTAGTCCTGAACACAGGAGGTACTAATTACAGAAATAATTAATGAATTAGCCACGGGCCTCAAAAAATATAGTTACGCGACTGAATTGAGATCTCTTTAACCATCCAAAAATTATCATAATTTTCTTGCCCTTTGCCCAAATGTATTTGGGGTCGGTGCAATGTGTTTTCTTCTTCCATTCTCCTCTGTGAGTCGTCAGTTCACTGCTTACTCCCTTTCTAGCAAATTCTCTTTCACACAGTCCATCCTTTTTTTTGGTCACCCTTGCATCCGTCAATTTCCGTGTACGTTACCCCAGCTGGAAAGTTGCTCCTAGAGTGACATGAGTGGAACGTATAATTAGTGCGTAATCTGCTGTAAATGTGCGCCGCATTAAAAATTTGTGCCTGTTGTCGTTTCAGAAAAAAACGGAAAAACGATTCCTGCTGAGGTAACGTTCTTCTAGCAGGAAAACTCTAAACTAATTATCGCAGAGAGAAATTTTGTGGATGGGCAGAGAGCTTATATTTGTGCTAAAATGTGGGCCGAAAATATAATTTGTGCGTCTTCAGGTTTTCGAGAAATTCGTTTTCTTGCTGGGGTAACGTTTTGCAGAATCGTGTATCTCAAAAACTATTGTATGTGCGCCTATAGAATAAACATACACGAGTAGCTCTTAATTTGTGCTAATTTGTGACAGAATAATATTTAAGAAAATATTTATAATTTTCAAGCAATCGTGCTTTTTTGAAAACCCAAAAAAATATCGCAGCGCCTAAACGAGAAAACGTAGAAGCACGCTGAAAACTGTATTCAGTGCTTCTTGACGCCTCTAATCACCATAATAAGTTTCAAGAGTGTACATACATGCGTTATTGAATAATATTAGTAAAAGTCAAAACGATGGTGTCATAACTTTGACTTCAACATACAAAAAACTGGCTCAACCCAAGATGTGTAGGTGTAAACCAAAAATTAGTGCCTTTAGTCAATAATATATAGTAAAAATATCCAGCTTGTAAGTTTCGCATTTAAGTAGATATAAACAAAAATCAAAACATTTAAACAACGGCTGGTTATCCGACCAAATTCGAATGGCTACAAAAAAGCGACGGATTCATACATATCGATGACCTCCTTTATTGAACGTATTATACCTAAGCTGTTGTCCGTACAGTCGCGTTCAAAAGTTTGTTGGCATTTATATGACCTAATTTTACGGGCTGATTAAAAAATATATTAAATGTATCTTGTGACCATGTCAAATGAAAGAGCTTGTTGATGTGGCAATTATAATTTTTATTCTCTTCATTTTGATTCTTAGAGTAATTATGGTATTAAATCACAGATCAAATTACCTACCTATAAATATTAGAAAATTATTTGTACTTTGTGTAGTAATTATTTAAAATCACAGATCAGTTTTAAAATACAAACAGTAAAATCACATAATCACAGAAAATCACAGATCAGTTTTATAAGTATAATATTGGTAATTAAACCTATGTAAATTGTGTAAAAAAATATTATATTTTAAATCACAGATAAATAATTTTCTTATGAGTAATTTAGCTTATAGATTCAGATATAGCATGTTAGTATAGTAAAGCGCGTAAAAAGATATGACTAAATACCGAAAGTGCACAAATTATCTGATGGTATTTGGTCGGCATATAAATAATAACATAACAACATATTTATACTATACCTATACGTAACAACATTGTCATCTAACGTGGAATAACACATAAATATCTAAAACGCCACCAAATCAAAATTATGTGACAGGACTTTACCAGCTTTAATATAATGTACGTAGGTTATATATCCCACTTAGGTAACAACGGGCATATAATAACACGTTGTTTCAACACATATCTTTGTGCGGTTGATTATACCTATAATCAAGAGTTGTATTTAGTGTAGGTATACCTATACCTACACTAAATACAACTCTGAAAACTATACCATTTTCTTAACCCGGTACAATTTTGTCTATTCTACTAAGTAGATTATTACGTGTGGCATAATATTATATTTCCCGCGTCGCTGGATTTTACTGTTTGTAGTACTCAACACACATTTCTTGAACTAACTTAGATTTATTTTTTAAAACAACCGCTTATCAAATTCTTGGTCTTTGTAGTACTTTTTCTGCAGAAAGAGAAATGCAGTCTGGATGAATGTACTTAATCATGTGCAAAGTCACGGGAACAGCCAGTAGAATATAATCCAATAACAAGTTTATTCTTTTACTTCTTTTCTACTTCAGTGTACTCAGGCTTATCAAATTTCAACCGGTTCGTGAGTAAAGTTAAGAAGGTCATCGATATGTATGAATCCGTCGCTTTTTTGTAGCCATTCGAATTTGGTCGGATAACCAGCCGTCGTTTAATGTTTTGATTTTTGTTTATATCTCCTTATATGCGAAAAACACAAGCTGAATATTTTTACTATATATTATTGACTTAAGGCACTAATTTTTGGTTTACACCTACACATCTTGGGTTGAGCCAGTTTTTTGTCTGTTGAAGTCAAAGTTATGACACCATCGTTTTGACTTTTAGTAATATTATTCAGTAACGCATGTATGTACACTCTTAAGTTTCAAGAGTATGGTGATTAGAGGCGTCAAGAAGCGCTGAATACAGTTTTCAGCGAGCTTCTACGTTTTCTCGTTTAGGCGCTGCGATATTTTTTTGGGTTTTCAAAAAAGCACGATTGCTTGAAAATTATAAATATTTTCTTAAATATTATTCTGTCACAAATTAGCACAAATTAAGAGCTACTCGTGTATGTTTATTCTATAGGCGCACATACAATAGTTTTTGAGATACACGATTCTGCAAAACGTTAAACCAGCAGGAAAACGAATTTCCCGAAATCCTGACGACGCACAAATTATATTTTCGGCCCACATTTTAGCACAAATATAAGCTCTCTGCCCATCCACAAAATTTCTCTCTGCGATCATTAGTTTAGAATTTTCCTGCTGGAAGAACGTTACCCCAGCAGCAATCGTTTTTTCCGTTTCTTTCTGAAACGACAACAGGCACAAATTTTTAATGCGGCGCACATTTACAGCAGATTACGCACTAATTACACGTTCCAGTCATATCAGTCTAGGAGCACCTTTCCAGCTGGGGTAACGTACACTCAATTTCCATATATAAAACTCTCTTAACCACATTGTACTGAGTGAGTCAGCCTGTGACCACGGCCAGTTCAATCTGGTCGAAGCGTCAGGCAATTTAGAGGTATGTAATACTTACCTATTTCGTAATCACGTTAAATACCGTGTAAATACATAATCATATCATAAGAAATCGAAGCAATGTTTTGACGTGACAACGTCTTATAAATTGGTTTGCCGGGTGACACTTCAAGAAACTGCGTTACGCTCCGCTCACGTTATGCGCTCACAATGAGAGCGAGTGAGAGGCACGCGTCCCTTCCACTCGGGCATGGTTATTATTTTACCACTCAAAGTCGTTGTCACGTAAAACTTTCGCCCGTATACCGACTTTACAGGCAACCAATTTTTTTTGTATAAATCTTACCTCCGTGTTCAGCTGATTCTGTGAACTTGAGCACGAAATGTCGCCATATTCGATATTTCCTCACAGGTCAAGGAACAAATTACCACCGAGCGGCCGGGGAGATGTTCGACAAAGGGTTTAACGCATTACTTTAATATTAATTGGGCCTAAGATGTAAAATATGACGAAATGAAAAATATGACGTAACAACAAACATACTTAACACTGACGTGCAATTTTTAGCTTATAAAGCAGGTCCAAAAAATATAATATAAACAAGTGGTGTTTAAATTTAAGTAATTGGTACTGTTTTTATCATATTGTGTTTCTATGTGTAGGTAAGTATCTAGTTGTTGGTGAACCTTAAATAAATAAATAAAAAAAATAAAATAAGGCACTGAACGAAATAATGTACTCCTTAAAGCATGTCAAAATCCTATCTTTAGGAGAGAAAGTCGATGCTAAATTAATATGATAAAAACTTGGTACCTACCTACTTATTTACCATTTACTACAAACTTGAAGTGTACGAGTGTGTACAAAACACTATCTTTCGTTTTAGGTAGTAGTTATCTATCTTAGTTGCTCGCTTTTTAGTCTTCGAACTCTTGTCTCTATAACTAGCTTCGTTCCTACATCATTGATAAGCGTCTTAGCAAAGTTCTCAAGATACTGCTTATCCGTTCCATCGCATAGGTGAGAGGCACCCACGTTGCTCTGGTTTATACCGTTATCGAATCGGAAAGGATGCGTGCGTTACTCGTAGTAAGCAAAAAACTAGAATAGCTAACTAGTAATGGCATCGCAATAGTAATAGGTACCTAAAAAATAAAAAACATAACATAATTTGCATTCCACTTTATTTACAAGGAAATACCTCTCACAATTTAATTGTAACAGCTGCACTTAGTGTAACGCAGTAAGTACATTTAAGGTCTATAACAATCAACAAGAGTTGGTGCATATTTAATAGGTGTTTCACAGCCCTATTGCAATAAGGCACTTCATTTCATTTTGTTGCGGTCCTAAACGATACGCGTGGCGCCATTTGTTACAATATATTTAGTAAACTAATACTTGGAAAATACAAACCCATTTATTCTGAAACTGCAAGCTTATTTTTGATAAATATGTATTACGAATTTTTGAGTTATAAATTAAGATGGCACCATATAAATAATCACTCTTACTACACAGCTTGCGCAAGCGACGTGTGGGATCACCTTAGGGACGCACGTCACACGGACGAACGTAATTAGGGTTCATCTAACTTTCGGTGTAACAAAAATAATTCTATATGCGACTTGACTGAACATCGGATTACATTATTGATTATTAAAATAGAAATGAATTTTTTTTTTTAATGTTGAAATATAATAAAAAACCCTAGTTTAAAAATATTCTTATGCATCCTATACAGGCAGTATATAGCATTAGTTCGTAAAAAAAACATGCAACAAACACTCTCATCTATAAAAAAACAATAAAATCTCAAACTGTACTGTTAAAGGAACACGTTCTCTGGCCACTGGGTTGGCTCATATCATACACTTTTTAAGAAATTACAAATCTGTAAACATTACCTAAAATTGTAACTAACCAATAACATACTGTTTTCTAAGTAAACACTAAAAATACATAATCACAAGTTCTTTCATAACATAATATCACGTACACAGGTCTACTGAGTTAAATAATTGAAAAGAAATTATCAGAAAAAAAATGGTTTGTGTCTATATTATTCTTATAGTATAAAACAGGAGAATATCTCATGACACCGAACTAGGGCAGGCATGCTTATCCGGATATTCAAATTATTCGGATAATACAAATAATATGGATACTTACTTTCATTATAATTATGTTGAATACTTTTTTTTTTGATATGCAAATCACTAAAATATAATATTTAATGAAATAAGCATTCGTAAATACCTATACCTGTCGCACCTCTGTTTATATTAATAATATAAATTTATTAGAATGTAAATGATCACTGCAATCATTTGATAAGTACTCAATCCTATAATTTACTTTTACAACACATTACTGACGACCACCAATGACACCATCTTGTGACCGCTCTCATATGGTGGCAAAGCGAGGAACAGCGAATAATGGCTACAATATTTTACATGAAAACCTTTTATGATTCAGACACTGGAAACCTGAAAAATTGCAATTGATAGCAAAAACATAAAACTTGCGCCTCTAATATATTAAAACAACTTATTTAATAAAGTAAGACAAGGGTCGAATGCTATAAAAATTCACCTATGAGTGTTCTTGGCCGTTTTTGTCAAAGTTTGTGTTCAAATGTCGGTTTATTTGAACACAAACTAGCGACAAGAACGTGGAACAATTGACTAGATCTTTGCAGTTAAAAGTTCATATTATGAAAAACAATGTGAAATATGTTTAATAATCAAGAAAATTAAACATAGCTCACACAGAGGTTGCGACTTTGGTTACAGATGGGTGATGAAGACGAAACACACTTTAATACATTACCAAAAGCAAGCAGAATCTAAAAAATACATTAACGTTTACAGAACGAACAACTTACAATTGATACTGCAATTAGAAATCCTTTAATAAGTACAAATGTTTTGTGTTACTAATACTTTTCTGCGAGTTTATGGTCCTAATAAAATTGTTGTTTCAATGCATGTATTATAGTTAGAATAAGCTTTTTAATAGTGATATTCAAAATATCCATATTACCCAGATTTATCCGCATAATGTTATAGAAGCATCCAGAACATCCTAATAGTGAAATCGGCAGGATAATTGCATGCCCTCCACTGATACATATTCTTTAAATATTTCTATCCATAATATAATATTAGGTATGTATGTGATTATGTGCAATAGTGACCTCTATGCAATGCCGTTATTACAGGATTTTT
This sequence comes from Euplagia quadripunctaria, assembly GCA_963859945.1. NCBI lineage: Eukaryota > Metazoa > Arthropoda > Insecta > Lepidoptera > Erebidae > Euplagia > Euplagia quadripunctaria. Next base: position 15,616,964 of record OY982565.1, on the reverse strand, counting down.
TTTAAATAAAAGGAAACTTTTGCTTTAAACTCAATATAACAACTATCGTTTTACAATACTACACCACTTATGATATAATAATTATTATGCACAATAAATAATATTGACTATTTTAAAAATATTAGTTCTTTGTGCACACAACATAGACATATATAAATAATGGTAATGCATTAATAATAATATCAATAAAAATAAAATGTAAACTAATTTAAAGTTTACTAATGGCATGAGGATGATTTCTTAAACGATTAGTCCAGTAATCACAGATCAAAAAAATATCTAAGTTAATTTTACTTGAGCAACCAAATTATAACTTCATGTTATTTCTCTCTAACATAGGTTAACCCTCTCAGTTATAAACACATATATATGTATTTACATATATATTAGGAAGCCCTTTGTAAATTTCCCAATAGAGAGAAAATACAAAATAAAACAAAAATATGTGTTTACGAGTAAGGGGGTGAATCGTTTAAGCTACCAACTTTATAATCCCTATTGTCTCTTAAGACTATGAGTGTATCCCGGAAATCATGAAATTGGTGAAACAGATCTCAAACGCGTAATGTGCATACATATACCTAAATGCACTTTTAACATCACAGTAAAATGGGTAAAAAAACCCTCTTTGAGGAAGTTTGAATTAATCAGTCAACAATTTCACAACAAATTTGAAAATGTTCCAAAACAGCACTTTGCACAAACTTTCAATAAAAAATTCTTAAACTTCCACAATATCTGACTTTTCACCTTAAACTAAACTTAAATAGTGATTAGAAAAAATGACAAGGTCTTTGGAATCGTCATTTTCTCCTTATACTTTTAAAAAATCTATATGAGTTTTAAGTTTTAAATACAATAACTCCTAAAAAGAAAATTGTAATTGGTTGAGCTGGTCAATTGACATATTTTCATTTAATTACAATAATTGGGGACGACACATAACACTTCTACGTCGACAATCTCAGATTGGTAACGCAACCGCACAAGGCTCAGTCCGTGCTCGATTTTCATTGTAGTTGTCGACCACACAAACAAAAGCAAACATTTCCTTCGCCTTCTAATTTTTTATGATAAAGTATTAATAGCTCATTTAAATCAAATAATCGCATTAATTTTATGACAATTTAGAGGAATTAAATTGATCACTGAGATAATGCTATGTTTTCGTAATACATAGGGACATTTAATATAAGTGGTTGACGTGGCGTCCTTCCTTGAGGAGTGGGGTGAACGGTACTGTCATATTTCCTATCAGTTTTATGGTACATGCACTTCTACCGAAAACTCGGTCCACCAGATATAAATGTTGTTCATTGTATGCAATAGATGATGATGATTTTAAAATACGATTATGGAAACAGGAAGTTTAATTTATATTATTTTCATGAATTAATATTTTTATATTTAGTTAGGGAACCCTAACTTTATTATGATCCACATTTTCAAAGAAAAAAGTGAATGGAGGAACTGGAAATATATTTTATGGATTATAAGAAAGTTAGTTTGTTGAATCAGAAATTTGGTGAATATTGACAAAAACAGCATATGGTATTCGGCAGACTACAACTTTAGAAGAATTTTTTTATTTTATTTGATATCCATATTCTAAATTACAAAAACCACAAGTGAATCAGTTTAAGTAACTCGTTTAAAATTGTGACACAGTGAATTTCAATCAATTTGGGTTCTCATCACTAATTATTTTTTTTTATATCATAATAGTTACTAAGGGGCACGCTTAGTTTTTTATACAGATCCAAATAGTTGCGTTTTCTATCGATAACTTTATTAATTATTTATTTATTTTAAATTACATAAAAAATTTAAATTTTAATAAGTCGTTTTGTCATTCGGGAAATAAACTCTTTTTGATTTAGTTTTACCAAAACTAAATAAAGTATAAAATAAAGTAAATGAAACATGTTATTTCATCTGATTGTCTTTTGAATGGTTGTGTTTCTCAAAAACATAACAATAGGTAAATATACTAGAAGGAGTATTCTCTGTGAGCCGATAGACCTCGCGGTATCGTACAGTCCTAAAACTCACCGTGAATATAAACTCCACAATATTCGTTTAGGCATAGAAAAGGTTACGAGGTTTGCTTGAACTGTACTACATTGGTGATCTGTGTGATGAAGTTGTATGGACCGCTGTTTTGAGTCCCTGAGGAGTTGCCCTGGTTGTAGTCGGTGCCTGTATTACTCTCCCGGTTTCCATTGGAACTCTGAAAATAATATTTTACAATAAGTTCATTAGTGGTCGCCCAAGTGTCGAAATTGGATAGTAATTCATTAAACTATGAAGCACCGTCGAAGGTAAGGAAAAAATTATTTCTATTTTTGTTTACTCATCATGCTGAAGTTCATCTTTCATCAGAATAAGAAAAAGGAACTTTACTCTGTACACGAAAATATTCACGTAGCATCAAGAATTTCTACATTTGTGCCGTAACTCTGCTACGACTGACAAAGCCAGTCGCCGGACACATTTGCTTATAGAATTTACTGTGTCCGGTGGGAACCTTCGTCAGCCGGTACCACTTCTTTGTCTAAAGTTTTTTTTTTTTTAATTGTCAGACATTAGACTGGTGGATAGCCACAAATAGCTGTCACTTTCATGGGAATATGTTAGAAAAAAGTATATTAATTTACTGATAATTCTTTCAAATATTTTTTTCGCAATATATAGAATTTGATTGATTGCCATTGGATTCTGACGGACTAAGAAAAACATTCTCGAACAACTTCAGCTGTTCAAATTTTTTTCTTCCACTATAATGAATGAATTATATTTATCTGAAACATCAGTCATCAAACATTTTTTTTATAAATACTATTTATTTTTACTGACAACTAAACATGTTTTCATAAAGAAGATCAAATGGTTCTCAAACTCAAGACAGTTTTCCTGTATATCCTAGGATGTTCCCCGATATGTTCGATGAGCGGGGTGTCTCCTCGCTGTCGGTGGGATGTGTCGCTCGACACTTCACTAACACTATATATATATACATTGGTATAATATGTGTACTGACCGGAGAAGTTAGCCGCATCCGCTTGGGCAAAAAGCGTGTTCGATAAGCGGGGTGTCTCCTCGCTCGACACTTCACTAACACTATATATATATTTACATTGGTATAATATGTGTACTGACCGGAGAAGTTAGCCGCATCCGCTTGGGCGGAGCGTGTTCGATGAGCGGGGTGTCTCCTCGCTCGACACTTCACTAACACTATATATATATATATATATATTTACATTGGTATAATATGTGTACTGACCGGAGAAGTTAGCCGCATCCGCTTGGGCGGAGCGTGTTCGATGAGCGGGGTGTCTCCTCGCTCGACACTTCACTAACACTATATATATATTTACATTGGTATAATATGTGTACTGACCGGAGAAGTTAGCCGCATCCGCTTGGGCGGAGCGTGTTCGATGAGCGGGGTGTCTCCTCGCTCGACACTTCACTAACACTATATATATATTTACATTGGTATAATATGTGTGCTGACCGGAGAAGTTAGCCGCATCCGCTTGGGCGGAGCGTGTTCGATGAGCGGGGTGTCTCCTCGCTCGACACTTCACTAACACTATATATATATTTACATTGGTATAATATGTGTACTGACCGGAGAAGTTAGCCGCATCCGCTTGGGCGGAGCGTGTTCGATGAGCGGGGTGTCTCCTCGCTCGACACTTCACTAACACTATATATATATTTACATTGGTATAATATGTGTACTGACCGGAGAAGTTAGCCGCATCCGCTTGGGCGGAGCGTGTCCGATGAGCGGGGTGTCTCCTCGCTCGATACTTCACTAACACTATATATATATTTACATTGGTATAATATGTGTACTGACCGGAGAAGTTAGCCGCATCCGCTTGGGCGGAGCGTGTTCGATGAGCGGGGTGTCTCCTCGCTCGACACTTCACTAACACTATATATATATTTACATTGGTATAATATGTGTACTGACCGGAGAAGTTAGCCGCATCCGCTTGGGCGGAGCGTGTTCGATGAGCGGGGTGTCTCCTCGCTCGACACTTCACTAACACTATATATATATTTACATTGGTATAATATGTGTACTGACCGGAGAAGTTAGCCGCATCCGCTTGGGCGGAGCGTGTTCGATGAGCGGGGTGTCTCCTCGCTCGACACTTCACTAACACTATATATATATTTACATTGGTATAATATGTGTACTGACCGGAGAAGTTAGCCGCATCCGCTTGGGCGGAGCGTGTTCGATGAGCGGGGTGTCTCCTCGCTCGACACTTCACTAACACTATATATATATTTACATTGGTATAATATGTGTACTGACCGGAGAAGTTAGCCGCATCCGCTTGGGCGGAGCGTGTTCGATGAGCGGTGTGTCTCCTCGCTCGACACTTCACTAACACTATATATATATTTACATTGGTATAATATGTGTACTGACCGGAGAAGTTAGCCGCATCCGCTTGGGCGGAGCGTGTTCGATGAGCGGGGTGTCTCCTCGCTCGACACTTCACTAACACTATATATATATTTACATTGGTATAATATGTGTACTGACCGGAGAAGTTAGCCGCATCCGCTTGGGCGGAGCGTGTTCGATGAGCGGGGTGTCTCCTCGCTCGACACTTCACTAACACTATATATATATTTACATTGGTATAATATGTGTACTGACCGGAGAAGTTAGCCGCATCCGCTTGGGCGGAGCGTGTTCGATGAGCGGGGTGTCTCCTCGCTCGACACTTCACTAACACTATATATATATTTACATTGGTATAATATGTGTACTGACCGGAGAAGTTAGCCGCATCCGCTTGGGCGGAGCGTGTTCGATGAGCGGGGTGTCTCCTCGCTCGACACTTCACTAACACTATATATATATTTACATTGGTATAATATGTGTACTGACCGGAGAAGTTAGCCGCATCCGCTTGGGCGGAGCGTGTTCGATGAGCGTGGTGTCGCGCGCCGCCGCCAGCTGCTCCGACAGCGCGGCGCCCGGCGCCTCACTCGGCGCTTCACTCACACTGCACATCCGATTACATTTTAATTACTATACACATTATTATTTGAAAATATATGCGACTCTAAAAAATTTAATAAATTTTTATAAGAAAAGATCTATCACTACATATTATAAAACAAAGTCCCCCGCCGCGTCTGTCTGTCTGTCTGTTCGCGATAAACGGAAAAACTACTGAACGGATTTTCATGCGGTTTTCACCAATGGATAGAGTGATTCAAGATGAAGGTTTAAATGTAGTATACATGCATATTATTGTAGAGAAAAGTCGAGAAATTCAAAGATTTGTAATGTCATGTCGTAACAAACATATTTTTGTGCGCTTACATTGCAAACGCTGGCTAAACCTTACGAGATAGATCAAATTAATGTACTACGGAATTGTATATCTTAAAAAGATCAATAAAAAAAGTCCGCGATGGTATATGTTTATCGCCTAAGGATAACCCACAGTAACCATTTTATCTTTTACATGATATTGTCGAAAGTTTACGCGAATGTTACACATTGAAATAAAACTATTTTTAACGGATACTATCGCGATTTATTTGGTGTTATTTTACTATTTACACTTTCCACAAAAATTATGGGTTATTTATCAAACTATTTTAAACAATACAGTATTATTCTTTATCCAATTAAATACATTAGATATGTTGTGCATTTCATGTAGATCAAAATTGCCCTTTACAGCATATAATAAAAATGAATATCTTAGAAGATATCAGAGATTTAAAAAGCGGGGGCAGAGCGGCTGGCGGGCCGAATCGATTTTGATTATTGTTTTTTGTTATATAGGGTACCTCAAGGGTGGTTCTATGTCAAGGAAGTCAGAATCTGATGATGGGATCCTGATAAAATTGAGAGAAACCCTCGAAAATTGTAAGAACGAATAGTGTTTCTGTTTACTTTTCATTACTTTATGAGGTTTTTGCGTTTAGAATCATCATCATATCATGTAGCTGAGCTAATGATGAAAAAAAATCATATTTTAAAAATCTTCACTACATATCACTATCACTATATATTATAAAACAAAGTCCCCCACCGCGTCTGTCTGTCTGTCTGTTCGCGATAAACTGAAAAACTACTGAACGGATTTTCATGCGGTTTTCACTAATAGACAGAGTGATTCATGAGGAAGGTTTAGGTGTATAATTTGTACCCGTGCGAAGCCGGGGCGGGTTGCTAGTGTATATATAATATTTAATTACATTGAGAATTCTAATTTCAAATTAGTTTAACCATAATATTTCTCAGAATACCAGTTGCTTATTTTAAGCTCATTTAAGAAGCTTTTTTCGGGAAAAAACACATTTTTCGTTACTTTGGAATACGAATTCATCGAGTCATCAAATACGAAATTAAGTCAAAAAAGTTTATTTTATCTTAATGCACTATAAAGTCACAAGCAGTTGATTGTGATGCAGTCATTGTTCAATCAATTTGTCGAGTCTTTTCATATAATATTATGTATACTGCAGGGGTGTACTATGAATAATAATAACAGGGATTAGGAAATACTAGACCTCGCTGTTTTATTTAATACGGGTTGGTAGACTTCACAAACCTTCGCGAACATTATGAAAACTATCATCATCTTCATCATTCTCAAACATCACGATCTTTTTCTTAACTTAGTGATTATTAATTTGTGACTAGCATAACCTACTTGGCATTAATATCTCCGTTAGAAGGCCCGTTAGGTGTCCAAACACTGTCTGCAGTGACGTCATCGTGGATAGGCAAGTTATCATTTACCTCTGTAACGATTGGAGACTCGGGGCTGAAAATTTGTACAAAATAGTATTGGTATTTCTTTTTGGCATAACAACATTAAAATGGTACTCTGTAATGCTCCCTCTCATTTAATGAAGAAACTTTGGGAGCGGAATAGTAATATTATTAGTCATAGTAAACTGTCAACAATATGAAACAAATGTACCACAGAATATAAATGTATTTCTGTGAACTTTAATCAATATTACAAATTCATAGTTAAATATATTTAAAATGTTGGATTGTTTCAATTCGTAAATACATATTAAATACAAATGTAATAAATTAAAACAAATCCATTGTACCAAGATTACACTGTCTGGAAGTAAATGAGCTAAGATGGTAGGTATATGGACAGATAAAGAAGAGACTGCGTTATAATGGCATATTGTTATGGAGTAATTAAATTAATTTACTTGGACATCAGAAATCAAATATACTTGTAAGGACAAGTGGAAGGTAAAAATAGAGATAAAGAACTAAATTAATGCAATTTATGTCAGATGAAAGAGAAAAATGAATACCTGGGTGGGTCATGACGACCATAAGCTGGGACGTTGTACACCCTGGCGGCTTGGTTGGCAGACGACTCCCGCGGTCCATATTGCTGCAAAGGCGACATAGGCTTGATAAAAGGACCATATTCTGAAACAATATTATTTTTTAATACAAAAATGTTCTAATATGTAAATAGTACAGAAGTACCAAAGCCACAGAATAGATACCCGGACTATACTCTGTCCATTTGTTTATTATGTTTTTGACAGTTGCATGCGAATGTAACTATGCCAGAGTTGGTAAAATGAAACTTTAAACCGCGCAGTAAGAAAAATGTATAGATTACCTACCACATTTAATTATACTATTTATAACCATTTGTAGACATTATGATAATGTACGATACGAAAAAAAAAATTATATTTTTGTTTTACGCAATAAAAACAGTAACGTTTTGATGTAGGTAGTTTTCGTGTCAGCTGTTAGGGGTAGCTGACCCGATGAGTTGCTATGTATATACTCCCTATGTCTGTGCCAGCTGGCTGATTAGAAGTCAGGGTACCTACTTAATCGGCCAAGCTGTATAAGCCGTCGAACCGTAGTTAAGTGGGTAATACTAGGGGCTGGAAAGGTATGTACTTTTAACTAGACCGGCCAAGCATTATATTCCGTATAATTATGCGCGGATTAACCAATAAGACAACTTAAACTTATGCACCGACTCAAAATTATTTTGGTATTTACATTAGTGAAGGTTTAAGTTTATTTTTCGCTTTTCAGTTCCTTTCTCCTTTAGACGGCGACGGTTTATTTTTTTGGTAAAAAAATTATATAAATCTCATCACTACTGTTTTTGAATACGTATGTATACGTTTTCGGAAGCGTCTTAACTTTTCCGAATAGATGACTCCCCCTTTAACTGAATGTTAGGACTATTCTTTCACTACCAATATCTGAGATATCAAAACAGCTGTGTATTAGCGGTTCAATGTTCAATATAGAGGATACAATGGGATTGGCATGTCTATATAGTCAAAAACCCCTAATCAACAAAAGATTTAAAAAAAACTTGAAAGTTGTAAACGGAATGGTGGACGTTACCATTCCGTAAGTTAAGGGTGAACAAAATATCTAGCTAACATAGCGAAAACCGGCCCTCTGGTATTTTAAAATTAGACTAACCTACAGTTTGTAAATGTCATTTAAAATCGTTTCATAAAACACTGCAGAACTTTGAGTCGTACTGAAATAAAAGTTCTATTTTATATCATATAAATATATTGTATTGGTCTATTGGTCGTAGTGTGATGATATATAGCCTATAGCCTTCCTCGATAAATGGGCTAACACTGAAATTTTTTTTCAAATCAGATCAGTAGTTCCTTAGATTAGCGCGGTCAAGCAAATAAACAAAAAAAACTCTTTAGCTTTATATATTAGAGTATAGATTACTTACTCATACGACTTAGGAATATTCATATTTATCATATCAGTCATTTTTGCTACTCGCGTTTACGGACGCGTTTCTTCTACTTGAAGGAAGTTTAATAAATGCTTGTGATTTTAATAACTTGATCTATTTAGTAAAATTTATAATGATAAATTATTTTAGATTAAAAAGCATACATGCACATTGTATTATTTCTTACAAACCTCCACTTAAATCACCGATATCTCCAGTTTCGTGGGTCGGGGGGCAAGGTGACTCTGTAGTGCGGACGGAGGTGTACGGAACATCGTTATACGGTGGGTGGTAGGGCGGTGGTGCCTCGGGAGCGCTGGCCCTAGGCGCCGCCGTCAAGATGTTCGTGCTCACCGTACCGCTTGGACAATTACCTAAACAAAATACACATTCGTCAATATTGAAGAGTGTTGCTCTCAAATTTGTACCAGCGAATATATTATATAACAGTCCTTTTCGAAAGGCTTCCATTTAAAGATATAATTAATCAACGATAGTTATAGTTCTAAGTATGTTAATTATTCAGATCGTTCACGCCAGCAATTTATCAAATAAAACTTTAAAAAAGTGGCTGGCGTCTATCTTAGATTTGGTAGAATTTAGGTTTATTGATCTGATTTTTTTACCCTTCCTGTTTCCATCCGTCCTGTAGTGTTATATTGGGAATAATGGTGGCCGTAGTGGAATCTTAAACCATCTCTAATAAGTGGTTAGCTTGTAGCTATACCTGCTGTCAATCCTGTATGTAGTTCGAGTTTTTGAACCATGCAAGACAGGGTGGTGCATCTATGTATGTATGTGTGTATATTCTGTGACAACGTTGTTCATATGCACCGGTAAAAGTTTATCATCAGGCGGATGGCGTGAGTACACAAACTACACTTTAATGATATAAAATGTAACAAAAATTATACAAAGATAATACCTCCAAACTTGAAGACTCCGGGATTTACGAAGATGTAGACGATGATGCCGATCATCAGAGATAGAAAAACGATTACGCTTACACCGATAAGCCACCATACGTAGTTCGGTGTGACCGCAGGCTCTGCTGAGCTAGTCACCACGCAAGGCGCGTTCACGTCACCCAGACGATCGATCACGTACCTGCACATTTTAAGTTTAGCTTGAATAAGTATAAAATAAAAAATAGAATTGTTTGTCGTTAAACGTAATCTACATGACGACGCATGCTGTTTGGGCTGGCTGAATATGAACATGGTGTCGAATATTTTGTTTATGGTTGATTTAGCATTGCACTTTTAATATTATGATTGTAGTCGTATTATTTTTGGAGCGGCTAACGCCGGATGAAGTTGAAGGATGTCATCTTAAAAGGCAGCCTCTGGTTTATTTCTTTGTATTCATGTAATATTTAGTTTGGCAAAATGGCTTTGATTATATAATGTCTAGATACCGTGATATTTAAATTGTATTTAATTATTTGTTACATGTAACTCAGTGAAAAGACGTATTATTTAATATCGTATAATTCATATTTATTTTGGTAGTCATTACATACGCACAAAATGGCCGATGTGATCAACGAAGCAAAATAGCGAATCATTACAGTATCCCGTATACTTGCCTGACTGTCTGATTCACCAACGCCCACGCAGAGCCTAAACCGCGGGACCAAAAACTTAAAATATTAGCAGTTGATGTCTTTTATGTTGGAAGCATCCACCAAGAGAGGAGTTTTGGAAATTTCACCTCTAAGGAGGTAAAATAAGGGATGAATGGTTGTATAAAAGTCCGTCATTTTCAAAGTAAGAAACATGAAATTTAATATGCCTACTTCTGTTTCAAAATAAATGCACACGCATGCTAAGAGGTGTATTAAGGGTTGTAAGTTTGGGAAGTTCGTCGCTTTTGAAGGAAAAAGCACGAAATTTATATTAATGAATTATACACCTAAGCCTTCCTCCATAAATATGTAGATGAAAAAATCATTCCACTGCGTCTATTGGTAAAAACAGTGTGGAAATCCGTTCGGTAGTTGGAGTTTATCACGAACAGACAGACAGGCAGATGCGGCGGGGGACTTTGTTTTATAATATGTAGTGATAGTGATAACAACGATATTTCTCCCATCAGGGTAGGTTAGGTAGGGTAGGTACAAACAGTAAATGGAATCGCTTAGTTCCTTTGTACACATCAAGCTACTTTTAACGTCATTATCCCTTAACTCATTGGTTTCGGTTTTTTATATCATCTTTACGTATTATAAACAGCAGTCTCTGTTTAGTGGCCGTTTCCTCGAAAAGCTAAATCACGTTTATAACGATTCTGTTTATTTTGTTATAAATATTATATAGTCGTTATGATGCTGCAATGCAAGAATAAACAACAAATTTGTTACCTACATTGCTTTTTTTAAGAATTGTGCTCATTCCCAAGACTGTATTAAATTTGCGACCTAGAATTCTGCCGAATTTGCAATTACATTCCCAGGTTACATCCGGCGAAGCTCTTCCTGGATTCTCGGGACGACAATTTTATCACATAGATTTTAATTATCCATTTTATTAACGTCTAGAACGTTAGGGTAAGAATGTAGCCATGTAAGTACGTCAGTGGTGGTGTCGATTGCATAACTGTTCGTTAGTTAGGTATGTATGACGTTTAAAAGATAATTGATAAGTTACTCACCGTCCCCTCTTAAGCATGTAACAGTATCAATCATCAATTTAGTTTTAGTTAGATTTTTAATCCAAACAACACTTAACACTTTTTCCTCGTTTGAAACGGAACTCAAGTTCAGTTAATAAAAATACACTTAAGTAACAATTTATAACCAGTATGTATCCACCCAAATACTAACACAAACTGCTTAAGAAAGAGCAACAGTCAGTTTTTATGGATCTCTCTTCTATTGCACGGAAGGTATGTATTTTAAGGGCATGCGATGCAGGAGGTTTCCCTACAGATGTTTTAATAAAGTAAACATATTTTGTCTTGATTTTGTTTAGCGATAGAAGAATGTCTTCCAGTCCTCCTGACTGGAAGTCACCTTTGCTAAACCGGTCCACTAACCGTGCAAACTAGAATACCATGTACCAGCTTTGTCAACGAAAGATCAGCACAGTGTCGTCGGCGAACATGAGTAGATATAAGTATGGCAGGGTAGCCAAATTGTATCAACCAATAATGTAAATAAGGAATAACGTCGGTCCTAGCGTGCTACCCTGTGGAACGCTATATTTGCAGGCCAAGTCAGAACTTTCATAGTCAACCACTTTAACACGTTTGCGTGTCATATTGTATAAATGACCCATTTAGACTTATTGTTGTATAATATTTAAATTCAGAACGTACCCGTTTAAACAAGCGCCACATTTATCGATGGATGTAATACAAGTGTTGTCGATCAACAGCTGTTCGCGCTTGAAATCTTGACACCTCAAGCACTGGCTGCACATCTCAGCTTCCGTGTCACAGTAGTAACCCTTGGGGCAATGGCCTCCATCTGTGCAAGCCGTACGCTGGCTATGTCCCACAGATAGGCACAGTGCCCATAAACACAGAACAGCCGCCTCCCTGTAAAAAAAATTATGTGTAAAATTTAGGTTAACGCGAGCTTTTTCTATGAAATTAATAATCCTCTCCAAGGGTAAGAGTACACCCACTACCAGTTTTAAAGGATATCAATGGATGACGTTTTCATGTGCCTATACGTATATTAAATTAGAATACTCTATCGGTGTGGCAAATTTTGTCCAAATTAGTCCAGCAATTTCAGAGTGAAGTAGTAAGGAGTAACAACTGTACTAACTCATGGACACACACTTCTTTCGCATTGGTGATACTAATGGGATATCAGTCTTTCAGTCAGTTCAGACCACCACTTAGATCTTTAACAAAGGGTAGGTTTACTATGATCGTTAAACGCAGTTTAAATATGTTTGTTTTGAACTTCACAATACCTACTTAATTTATTTGAAGAAAACCTATGGCTACATGTAACAATAAGTGCTGATCAAAACACTAGCTACTAGACTATATTACTGTAAGAGTTAGGCTGATAGTGACGATGGCGTTGCTGCTGGCACGCTACTGTCTACTTCCTTACTGTTTACCTCTCAGCTCTAGCAGATAATTTATTATACCTGAAAATTCACAGTGGTTGATCGTTTGTACAAAGATGAGAATTCGGCCCGTCGACACCTTCCTTATAAACGGACTATTTAACTTAATAAGTATTTTCTCTTTAGACGTGTACTTCCTGAGATTACCGCATTCAAGCAAACAAACATATCAAATCCTCAGTTTTGTAATATTTGTTTAGATTAGCATATTTAATATAACCATTGTTTACTTTTACATAATATGTATAATAATGCTCTTTAGAGTAAAAAATATTTTGTAAAAAAAGTATCTACCTCAACTATGATTAATGATTACTTGATTATTGATTTTTAGGGTTCCATTCCTCGATTCCTGAAGGAAAAAAGGAACCCTTATAAGTTTCGTGCTTTTTTCAGGAACCCGTGATGGCATCCAGTTGAAATTAACAACAAATTTATGTATACGGTGCCTTGAAGCTGTAAAAAAAAATCAAGCTTCTAAGTCAACGTCAATCAAAAGAAATTAAGCTTTAGATTTGACAAATTTAAACATTTCGCAGATAGATCAAAACCGCCGATGCGTTCCTGGAGCTCCTCCCGACTGCCGAGGTAGGCCGCCGCGGTGGTTTAGTGGGTAGACCGGTTCGCCGGGAGTCCCACACACGCCCTTCGTATCCCCGACGGAGGGTATGGTGCGAAAAGCATTCCCCGCGTAAAAAAAAAGGTAAATCAAAACCTATAGGATATATATATTGACCTAGAATCATGAACACAGAAAACACGGCTCGTTTTCTACGTGGTATTGCTACTGGTTGCTACATTTGGTTATAAAGATTTAATAATATTCAAACCTACAAATGTATGTGAATCACAGTGAATAATATCCACCAAGTATGTTTAGCATTCAAACTAATTCTATGGCATCGTTAATTAAAACAAAAATAAGATAACACCATTTTTTCATAGTTAAACCTATGGAAGACTGCAACGCATAAAGATGTAATTGAGAAAAAGAGATATAGAATAGGATCACCTGCCCACGTGTGAAGAGCTCTGAGAATCGCCGACGCGCTTATTCACAGGACTATTTTAATTTATTCTAAATACAAAGCACGGTTGTTGATACAGTATGACCTGCCTTAAGACTCGAACAAGCGATGATGCAATCCGTTATCTACTACTACTACATACACAACTTCGACAACTTAGATCGTATGTTATAATTACTAAACAATCAAAGCAGTCGAATAATATCGCACAATGATTCACTTCAATCATAAGAAGAGAAAACAGCAGGCTTCTGCTCGAAGTGGACATGCGATTCTATGTTAGCCTAAGAAGCGTTACAAGCATTGTGTTGTGGTAATGAGTAGGGTCGCTCGAGCTCACTTTTGTTGTGAGTGTATTTAGTGTTTACTGTATAGCCACTGGTAACAGGTTACAAGACGCGTTGTGACTTGTGTGCTTGTTTGTTGTTTTCAAAAACCTACATACAGTCTGTATTGTTTGTGTATCTAGATAGGCCAGAATCAAACTTATTGAAGCTTTGTCTTTATAGGTGACCAAACAAAATTGTTTAGAGGACGTTTTTAAAAACCTCTGTGGAATATTAAAGTAAAAAAACACTCATACTTTGATCTGTAAGTAGGTAATTTGAGCAGAAACTTAGGGCCTTTATAATATCTTTTGTATGCTTGTCTAGCATAACTCAAAATGCGCAAGTATTGTCACATTATATAAATTAATTAATATTAATTAAATCAATATTAAGTTATAAAAAAAAATATATGTTTACGGGTTGACTTGAGAACCACCTCCGTTTTTTCGTAGGTTAAAAAACCACAGAAGTGAAAAAAAATTACTTTATGATTAAAATCTAACCTTTTATGTAATTGCTGTGTACTTCTTAAGGTGGCAAATTTGTATCTGTAATCTAATACCAATGTCAAAGCAAAGGCTTCTAAGATTTTAGCAGACATTGGAGGAAAGAGGACTGAATTAGTAGCCTATAATGGTAGACTTATATATTATAGTTTTTTTCAGAGCGAGGAATATCATAATAGTATTCAAGGCCAAATGTCTTCTCCGCTGTGGTCGTTTAAAATTAAATCAACAATTTTCGTACATTTGCGCGTCGTTTCTTTTGAACTAAGAGGTGACCTTGGTTTATCGAATAGGTAAGTATGTACTCACGACGAAATCACAGTGGGAGGACTACATGCTTATTATTATCATATAATATAGGTACTAACGTACCGCGCTAAGAAGTGAATACATATAAAATAATGATCAGATACCTACTACTGATAATAATGTAAATTTCAGGAGGTAATTTTCAAAGGTGGTATATTGGCCGATCACGCCAAATCTAGTTACCTTCTTTTTTTTACAGTTTAAAGTGTCGACGCGACGGCGACGGTGTGTGAGCGAGCTTTTACAAGTGTGACTTATTAAAGTGATTATCAACCGTTCATAGTCAATTATTTATACAAAAACATGCAATAAATTTTGAGGAATTACCTACCTGACCAGCTGTTGTCGAGTTTTTACATAATATAACATCGAAAACGTTTTACGCAATTATAAAATCTTAGTAGCAGGAACTCAAGTAGGTGTAATAAATATTTTATCATAGATAGAAGTATCGTAAAATTTAACGCATTATTCAAAGTTAAACAAATGGACACGCTGACAGACAAAATAATATTACTGAAAACTTAGTTTGTAACATAACACCTACTGACACTATGAATGCTTATTTATAGCAATTTGCATATTGTGATAGTAAACATATACCTAATTGAATTCTTGTTCTTTAAATGATTTTGAATACTTTGCATGGCTATATGAACCTGAAATAGGTACCATATTCTATTGTGAACATTAAATATCATATAATGCTATAATTAAATATACGATAAAATAAAACTTCGAATATTTGTTTACAATGTGAGTGTAATAAATAAAAAAATGTATTTAAAAAAAATGGGCCTAAAATTATTGTAATAACTATTTAGACAATAAAGATTATCGAAAGGAAAACAACAATATTAAGTAAGTAAGTAGGTTTAAGTCGATAAAGAATGACGATACTATCGCCAGACAATTAATTTATTCTAGGTAATATAAATGTCGAAGAACTGACAATTTTTGAATATGAAATTCGTATCTTTATTTATTATAAAGAAAAGAAAATAATAAATAAGTAAATTAATTAAAAATAAATGTCTATTTCATAAACCAGTTACGCATTTTGTTCTCCTGTTTTGAAGATTTAGGCTTATTCTTAAACATTACAAAAAGTATAGGTAATTGTATTTACATAACATAGAACACTCCAGTAATATGAGTAAAGAAATCAAAGTATTTGTTGGAATTAAAAAAAGGGTCTGTAAAATAAGCAGCTAACTTTTTAACTTTATTTCTGTGTAGACGAATAGTGTTTGCGTCTCCAGTTATGTGGAATAGTGAGTGAGTCATAGTACCGGTTTGTTAGTGCCTTGCGCGCTGTGGTACGATTGAGAAGAAGCAAAACGAAGCAATTTAAAATTAAACTTAAAGCACGGCAGAGAAATGGCTGCCAATACATATAAACGCACATGATAAAGGTATTAAGTGACTAGGATGAAGGATACTAAAACTTATGACGTGGAGACAAAGAGATAATGAAAGATGATGCAATATTGCGTAATTTTTATGTTGACGTTCCTATTTGCGAGTAAGGGATTTATTCCCTATTATTATCGAAACATATTAATATGGATAAACGTGACTAATACCAACTTGAGTGAACTAATTGTTTTAATTTATAATATGAATACCTACTACCTAGGTAGGTAGGTAGGTATTATTATGTTATGTTAGCAGTTAAACATAACTGCTGATTAGGATGGTTTGTTTTGTATAGGGTGAAAGTTTCTTCTTAAATCAATATTAAAAAATATATTGTATGGTGGGTTGAACCTTTTTGACCAGATTAGAGTATCATGATCATACGAATTATTAGAGTAAACATTGGAATAAATTGGATTGAACAACAAGTCAAACAAATATGGATTGAACTATGGATTATGTATTTGTGTCACTAGGAAGGAATATCAATATCAACTTACTTCCATTCTGCGGTCGTTTAATTAAAATTAAACATTTTGGTCATGGTCTAGGACACTTATAAATTTAAGCGTTTTATCGTTTTAAATTGCTGGCCCTTTCATGAATTAGTATTTAGGGGAATTTATGATTAGTGTAGATTTAAAAGAGCTTTATCGAAATCGAAGTTTAATGCGAGCGTGTGTGTAAAATACTCGAAACCTTATCTTTAACCAGAATGATTCTGTGGAATTGTGATTAATTTTGTTAGATAAGGCACTGTGACCCCAATATTAAAAGGATTAAGATATGGGAACTTAATGATTACACGAAGACGTACTGATCATAGACAACGTCGTGAGACGCTATTAGAAAAGTTTAAAAAGGTTGTCAAAGCATCATCATCATGAGTCAACGTTCGCTCAATCGCATTCGAATTCGCGAATGTGATAAATCCAGCATTCGTTATATTATATCACTGGTTTATATTATATATAATCAAAACAAATATAAATTTAAAATAAAGATAGGTATGTTAACTCGTAGGAACGAAGGCATGGCGAATAAGTGGTGATGTTTTTCTCACCTCTCGTTTTGACACTGTAGACTCTATGGACAATAGGGTAGTTGCCTGCTCTTAAAATAAAATGATATGACACTGCACATCAGATGACGGGCGTTGGTTTGGCATTTTGTTCAAGTCGTTCACATCCTAACGCGCATTTTGATCCGACGCTTGCTGGGCGCGGCGTCAACGCCTATGGCGTTTACGCCCGCTTTGAGATCATTGGTTTGTCGTTCACATGAGCGCGCGTTTTGAACGCGTCAACACATGGTTACAATAAAAGGATTCAGCCATTTAAAAAAGGTCCGTATACCATTTTCACAAAGTATGAGTTCGGTGAAATTTCATTTTATGCAGTTCATTAAAATAAAAATATAACATACAAGAAATGCGAAAACCATACTATTACTTACTTTTACGTTACGTTACGTTATTATTCCACATCAAAATTTCTAATTTTAAATATATAATTCAAAACTCACTAATATGTAGATGAAAAAGAAGCGGCGGTAGCGTAATGGCTAAGGCGTCGGACTTGCGATCAAATGGTTGCGGGTTCGAACCCCACCCAATGCACTACCGACGTGAACCCACTCCTAACCACAAGCGTTTAGCTTAGCTGGAGGGGTTAACAAGAACGCTATTAATGTGTAACCCACGTTGCTAGTATTCTTATTTAAAAAAAAAAACAAATTATGTTATGTATAAAATGTATGAAATGAAATGAATAATGTATAAAAAATCTAATTATGTTATGTATACATAAAAATTCAGTTTCCGTATGTTTCGTGCCGCAAATCTCGTAAAGTGTTTGATGCATTGTCTTCAAATCTTTTTTTTTATTCCAAAGATTCAAATAGAAACAGAAAATTCTATACATTTTTGACTGATTGTCCTAGCAACGTTGATGTGATAATTGTCGATATAGTATTAATTGCCATAGTAATATTTATCAAATTTTACTGAGCTTTTACCGAATTTTATGTTTCATGTAGGCTAGTTTAGGATATTAAGTTATAAAGTGGCTTTCAGTAAGTCTGGATGTTAAAATGGATGAACCCAGTATTACCGTCTCTTCTTGTGTTACTGTTTTTGACGTCGATATAAAAGCACTAAGCACGAAGCTTTACGTCCACCTTCTGCGAACTGCGACAACGCGCGTTCAACGCCCGTAAAACGCTCGTCATGTAAACGCTATGCAAAAAACCCAACGCGTGTTTGATTCGATGTTTATTAAAGTAAATGAGTTGGCAATGTATGTATATCTCTGAAATTCTCTCATTCCATACAAGTTTCTACACAACGGTATTCTTTTGCCGTTTAATAAAAAGGATCTGATTCGTCTTGACAGTCTACTACCGTATTGTATTATATGTACCTATACTAGCTCATCTGCTCATCCAAAAGATGTTGTACTGTCTATTTTACAACTGTCTACCGTTTTTATTTCTTGGGAACTACTTTTATTATTTCTTAACAAAATTATTGCGAAATTACTTTGGGGTCTATTTGGACGGTACGGGAAACCCCCCGTTGAACCCAATATCACTTCAAGACCCAGATTACCACTCGCCATCCGGTTGCTTCTCCGATCCGAATTCGCCATGGCTTTAACTAACCCCTTTAGGTGTTTAGCTGTTTGCGTTGACCACTTTCTCGAATGCCGAGTTTGTATATACTTAGACCCTAAAGAGACGGGGTGGCGTGATTTCTTACTTGTCGCCAGCTATAATCTAATCGCGCTGATTGCTTAATCCGCAATGTTGTTTTATATCGTTGGTGACAATTCGATGGCACGTAAATCAACCTTCCTTATCGAGCGTGCGAAGCGTCTGGCCGATTTGGCTTTCGTCTGTCTCTCTACAAAACGAAAAATTTGACAAACAAACACATATACACGATATCACTAAAATTTCACTACCTATCTATAGGATCTTAAATTGCAATTTGAAACTAAAACGGCTTTTAGTATTTACTAATTAACTAGGTACCCCAAAATTGCAGATATTAAACTATAACAGCATGGAATACCAAATTATCATAATTTCTTTCATGAGGACGTCGAAAATATGCCTCTCATAAAGAGTTAACAAGAAGCGTGTTGTAGAATATAGAAAAACAATACATTAGATGCATGCTTAATCATAAAATTAAGGTTGGTTGAAAATCGATAATATTCTTTTTTTGTTCGTGGTAAAATAAAATTTAAATAAATAAATGTCTAACGAGCTAAGGCACTCCCATTGGAGCTTTCTCTGCCTTACAGAAAACAACGGTTAACCAATGTTAGTCTACTACTGAGTATATTTATAAGATAAGATTAAATATTCAAAAATTAATGACTACTCTTTAAAGTTACCTAACAAGTAACAAAAAGTAAAGTTTCTGATTTAGATTAATTAATAGGTAAAATAAAGTGATGGCAGACACACGGCATACAATCACAAGACGAGGGTTGTCTATTCGGCCACTATAGGCGTAGCGGCTACACGGCATTCTGAAAATTCGTGAATTTACAGAATGACTTACACACAAGTGGCGATGAAACTATAATTTTGGCTCAGTCTTTAGCTAAAGCAAAGAAATCGTCGTAACAATTAACGGCCTTTACTACTGCTAGAAAAGCTTTTTGTGTAATATTCTTTTTAGAATTTTCTTTTAACTAATAATTTTACAAACCAGTATTTTTCTCCACCTCAGAAACTAATTTAATATTTAATAATTACTCAGCCATCTTGGAAATCGCAGCAACATTTGTAGCGACGACCTGGCCCGACCAACATATCGGCGACGCGTGTCTGTGTACGAACCTCTATGAATTTGTATTGCGATAGTGGCTTAGAGACTAAAATCTTCGGGTATCGAAGGTTTACGTAGCCTTGTGTACGAAGGGTCGCAGAAGAAGTCGCAGTGTTTTCATAAATCAACTTTTTGTTTTAATGTTTGGCGCCGACTTATCATTATTTAGGTATCTATATTGGTGTAGGAGTTTAGTTGAGATATATATTTCGCTTGTCAGTTCCTTTCTTCTTTCATCGGTTCAATGTTTTGTTTAAAAGAGTTTTGTGGCTAAAATGCAATATTCAACAATTGTTTTTTAGATTTAAAATCTCACTAAGATGAATTAATAAGAACAAAAACGAGATAGCAGCTGTAAACTGTTGAGGAGTTCCCTCGACTGGCTTCCGCATCCATCATCAAATCAACTACAGGTCTCTGTCATGTTGTAGTCATTAGAACTACATATATGTGCAAGTTTCACCGAAATCGGTTTATAGGTGTAAAGTCAATGAGTGAATCATTCATCCCCTATTTTTCTACCGTTAGGGTTGATTTTTTTAATTTAAATTTAAATGGGACCAACTTCGAAATATACCCTATTCAATAAAAAAAGAGTTATCATAATCGGACTACCCTGTAAAAAAATATGCGTGGTCGTACATTAAAAATACAAAAATATATTGGTTGTACGGGTTGACTTGATAGAACCTCCTCTGTTTTTTCGTTGTTTATTCCTAATAATTGATAGTTAACTAGCTTTTGCCTGCGGCTTCGCTCGCGCTAAAGTTGATTTTTTCGTCCTGGGAACAGTAGGCACTTACACTTTTTTCTGGAAGAAAGTACCCCATGACCTTTTTTGTACCCCTGACAACGCGTATGCAAAATTTCATGATGATTAGTTAGAATTTATGTTTTATGTGAAATAAGTTAAAAAAAAGAACTACTATTACTAACGGTTTATCAAATCTTATTTTAAAATTAAGTACCTTATGCCTACAATTATACTAGTAGAAACTCTATATCACTACATATTATAAAACAAAGTCCCCGCCGCGTCTATCTGTCTTCCCGATAAACTGCAAAAGTACTGAATGGATTTTCATACAGTTTTCACGTACGGATAGAGTGATTTATGAGGAAGGTTTAGGTGTATAATTTAGGGTTTGTATAAATTTGCTGAATCGACGACGATTGTTGAAGATATCGGAAAAAATCATGTCGACTGGAAGCTTTATTGGCGTTCACCGCGTAAAACCAATAGAGTTGTATGAACACAATGTATTACGGAGTTATTCCTCATATTCCTCTATAATAGCTATTGCAATACAGGAAAGCTATAGGTATGTCTATCTTCTAAGATTAACAAATAATAACGAAAAAATTTAGACATAATATGCTCTGCTACCCGTGCGAAGCCGGGTCGGGTTGCTAGTAATGTATAACATTGTCTATCTGCGCAGTATGAAAGACACCCTACCTACTTTTACCTCATTACTTTACATTGTAACTACTTAAAATATTAAAAAACAAAATGTGTAACTTGATCCAGGTTTTTTCTTGTTACCACTAGGTATTACTCATAATATTGGAATTCATTCATTTTGATACTAGTATTGAAATTCTAGCCAGCTACCTGATTTTATATGTTTACAAATAAATAAAATTGAAGTGTCTGTAATGTCAAAATAATAGTTTTTTTTAAGCTCATACAGTTATTTGCACGTTGGAAAAATAATTAGGGTTCCGCGCAAAATATATAAATATGTACACGCAAGCCGCGCGGGAACTGCTAGTTTTAATTATAGCAACATACATACAGTGCTTTGGCGTTTGTTTATTTTCTAAGTACTTACTATATATATATATATGTATAGTATGAAAGGTTTTTTAAAAAGAAAGCATATTACTAGGGCGCGACATAAGTTTTGTCGTACATTGCGTCCCTTAAGTTGTTGGCGTTGATGGCGCTAAATCTGAACTATATGGAGAGGGTGTCCCAGGATTCCATCTTGGTGCAAATAGTCTGTAGTTTTGCCAACTTAATATGCAAGGGCGTTATCTTGATGCAAAAGCCAAGTATCAAGTTTTGATTTTAGTATAGTATTTAGATACGGGCTGTTAGTTCAATGTGTTTCTCCGTTTAGGCGCACGCGAAGTATTTGAATCGTTTGATACATATTCATATAATTAATCTATTATACTTAGCCTATGTTGCATGAAAATAGATTCTCAAACAATTGAATGTTCATTCTTAATTTTTTGTCCAGCTTTGTTTGTATAAAAATTTGTTACTCTTTAGAAAAACGATATTTTTGTAAATAATCTGTTGTTTTCAATGATCGCAGTAGGTAGAGTTATTTTTGGTACTTGCGATACGTTGTCTTAATATGGACACTCCCGGAATCCCGGATTTGAAATATAAATTAATAAGTAAGTAAGAAATTACTTTGTAAAAAGCTATTCACGCCTTAAGGAATTATGAATGTACGTATAAAACGTAAGTACGTACGAAAGGTAAGTATAAAACGGAAACGTTTCAGGTTATTGAAAATAAAAACTTTATTTTTTTAAATAATATATTTTTTTAAGTTTCTGTAACAATTTTATATAGACAAGTATCAATAGCCGTTACAAACTTATTCTAACGTTCTACAAGATCATATTATGTTACAAATTGTTTGTTCCTTCGATATTTAAAACACGTTAGAAAGGAAAAAACTATTTGTAAAATTTACAGTCAAATCTGCATTAACACGAATAAATAAATAAAATTTCTTTCAGACCTGTATTTCAGTTAAGCCGCAGATATAAAATAACCACGAGTAATTTATTTCATACTAGCAGTTCCCGCGCGGTAGATATTTATATATTTTGCGCGGAGTCTTAATTCCTAAGCCTAGTTACTCCTTATAATAATAGCTATCCGCCAGTGAAAGTTCCGTCTAAATCGGTCCACCCGTACCGGAGATTAGCCGGAACAAACAGACAGACAGAAAAAAATTCAAAACTGATTTCTAGGCATAGGTATCGTGCGTATAACTGCATGAGCTTAAAAAAAAACTATAATTTTGACAGTACAAACAGACACTTAATATTTATTTTATTGTATTGATTTCAACGTGTATTTTAATTAGTTTTTAAGAACAAACGAGGTTGGTACACGTTCTTTTGATTCATAATTTATAAACTGAAAATAAGTCGTGCGCTCACTGTCAAGACATGAGATAAGCTTTCTTTTATCCTTGTTAATAAAAAACCTAATTTTTTTTCAATGTTCATATTAACATCAACATTTGCAGTCATTGAGCCAAAATAGCTCTACCTACTCCGATCACTGGTTATTATTTTACACATTTTATTCCTTTCCTTTGACAGGTCCACTCCACAGTGTACGTATAAAGCTACAAGTACACGGCGGCGCCGGCCGGGCCGCACTTTAGTACAATGCTCACTAATGCCCTGCCCCGCGTCATCCGTTCGTATCAAGACTATCAAGTTATCAGTACCTAGCCTAAGTTTATAACTTACTGGTAATTAAATATTCAGTTTAATTAATTCTTAAAAAAGACAACTTAGGGACATCGCGGCGTCGTCAGAACGGATAAGAGTTACGTCATAGAAAGAGGCAACTTCTAGGTGAATATAACTGTAGGTAATTAGCGCTGTGTGACCTAAATAGCGACATTATTGTGTCGGAACAAGAGTTGCTATTTATTTAATTATTTGATAGAGTGGGACTTCTGTACCTGTACTATTATGTATTCTGTGCTTTTGATCATGTGAATATTTCATGAAGTACGTTTCCATCGAACAAACCGCGCCGAAGCGCATCGGAACGTGTTTTAGTATGGGGATGGAAATTAAGTTTATATTTATTACTTAAAATTCATTTTTGCATGGAACTACTTGTCGCCACGGGTGGTCAGACCCGAGTGGCTGCGCCCACTTGCGCTCGACTACCGCCGCGGTCGCTCGGATCCGAGCGGCTGCGCCCACTTGCGCTCACCTACCGCCGCGTCCGGTCGGATCCAACCGGCTGCGCCCGTTCGGCTCCGCAACAGCAACGCGTCGGAACGGCGGATGTGGACAGCTGCCTGCTGCGCGTCCGTTAAGTCCGTTTAGATCCGATCCGACGAGCTCCGGCGCGGCCCGTTCGGTGGGAATCGTACTTAATGAAATGTAATAATTTCAGAAAAAAACAAAAAAAATTACATGATTTGTTTAAAAAAATCTGTATTTGCAAATCAATTCTTAATTTTATAGCCACCACTGTATATCCTTAAAACTTAACCACAAAAATAAAACACAATGATGTAAAAACAGGTAAATTCTACTAAGTTTAACAGTTTAAGTCTAGTAAGTACAAAAAGGAAATAGTAACAACCTTGTCTAAAATCAGACTCATGACAAATCTACATTTAACCACAAAGGTCTAGAACCACAAATATATTAATGATTTAATATTATAAATTAATTCTTCCTCACTCCCGCTCTCACACTCACTACATTCCTCACTAAAGTCATAAAGTTAGCAGATTCCCTTTTTTTTTACTAATAGTATACTATATTCTTATGAAAGTGGGAGTCGCGACTTGTGAATAGGCCAAAATGATTGCAGAGGAAAGAGAAGAGTGGCGATTGCTCCATCGACAAGAGTGTAGCTCTTAAATTTAAAGAGAGAGAGAGTTTATGCTTCACCTATTATGAAAAAAAAACTGCTTATGCATATATATATGCATTAAAAAAGAATTTTACATAAATAATTTTAAATAAATAGCTTATGAACTTCATTATTAAATTATATTTATAGTACAACAGTGTAGAACACATTGACACTCATAGCTTGTTTCAGTCTCATAGGTGTTTATATGTATATATATGAACTATGAGTAATGTTCTAATGACAAGTTAGCAGCACTAGCAAGGTTGCATGTTACGAACAATCAATATTGCAATGTGCAAGGATGATATACCTACATGCAAGATTATTTAATAAAAAGTCATATAAACCATAGTAACATATAAATCACTAGAGATCCTTAAGTTTTAAATACTTAAATAGAAGTGAGATTAAAAAATTAAAGAAGGTTTGAACTTGTCAATACCTGTATATATATAAAGAGTTTTTTTCAGGATATCTCCTGAAAGCCAGATGCACTGAAAGCAACGCTGCGAATTATGAACTAGATCAAGATCTCCTTACACATTAAATGAAATAAATAAAAGTAAAGTAAAAAGTATAAACAAACGCTCACCTCAACATTTTAATTCTGCCCTCGGGAGTAAATTAATTGTGAAAATAACTTCAATCACAAAATTTTCACTACTAATAAAAGTATTTAATAATCCGATTTAATGTTTAATGCATGGAAGACAGTAAGTTTTAAAATTATACACTCGATACGCACTAAATATTGGCACCACTAGAACTAAAAAGCACATCACACGGTATTTCTAAGCATATGATAAAAATTATATTCAATTAAAATACTTCTTTTACAAGCAGAACTGATGAGCAGTTAAAACATCACACTTCTAACCCTGCTAGCCACCTAATGCGAAAACAACTTCGAAATGACTAAAAATTGTTTGTCCACAGCAACAGGTACACAATATGTCAAAACAACAGAAGATGCGACAAGTTGTAACATGTACATATTTGATGTCTCTATCTACACAAATATGTTGAAAAGAGCCAACAAACCAATTAGATGTAAATGACATGATTCGCGTGATACTGATACACAATAGCCAATCACAGTTGTCTAATTTTGACATAAAGGCCATTGTTGCCAATTAGGGGTTTTCTGCGGCAAATCATGAAATAAGAGCAAGTGCTATTGCTTGCGGACAAATGTTAAAAATTAAAGTCTTTTGTTAGTTTTTGTGGTAAAAAGTTCTATAATATTTTTTTACTCATATCAGCAATATTAGGAGATTGCGGTAGCAAGGTGCAAGAACAATATCAGAATTAACCTAAAACAAAAAAGCGTTAATTGTAACGTAACACTTTCTTGGTATCAGGTAAAACCTTTCTAAGTTGACGAGGGGAAATCATTTTTTTTTTTAAAAAGCTGTCTTATAATCATGTAGCTTTAAAGTACGATTCACACGGAACGGGCCGCGACGGAGCGCAGTAGCGCACCTCGGTAGCCGAGCGCAAATGGGCGGACCCAACCACCAGTAGCGGCAAGAAGTTCCATGCAAAAATGAAGTTTAAGTAGTAACTATAAAATTCAATTTCCATCACCGTACTAAAAACGCGCTCTGGGGTGGCCCGTCCGGTATGAATTGTAGGTACTTAAAGCGCAAAAGACGCTCATGCAAGCGTCAATCATTTCTAAAAGTCATGATTGACCAATGATTGTTGGTGATTGATGAAATTATATCGACATTAAAGGCATACACACGAAACGATTTCACTACCTGCTCAGATTTGTGATTGAATTGGCTTACGAACAGATTTCCCATCCACACGTAACGACTAAACCGCCAATATTCATTTAATGTTAAAAAAATCAGAAAACATCCGTTCAGTATGCCGCGGGCCACCTGCAGGCAGACTGAAGTTAACGAACAGTTGAAATAGCAAATAAAATGTAAAAAATGACTGACTTTTAACTTTAACGTTTAAGGATTTAACAGTTTACCACAGACATGATTTGTTTTAAGTATATCTACTCTATGTGTATGTACGTATTACGCTATAATAATAGTAATAACATGTAGAATATAGAATAACACAAAGAAAAGATAACCGAAATTGTACAATTTGACAGCCCTGGTCAAGAGTGTGTATTTAGGTGGCGCTATTGTAGCTAGAGGTGTTTACTACACCTCTGCTTTCTAAGAAGCAGAAAGTTCCGGTTTGTAATGGCGCACTATTCAAAGTAAATATTAAATAAATTGTATACGTTACCCCAGCTGGAAAGTTGCTCCTAGAGTGATATGAGTGGAACGTATAATTAGTGCTTAATCTGCTGTAAATGTGCCCCGCATAAAAAAATTTGTGCCTGTTGTCGTTTTAGAAAAAAACGGAAAAAACGATTCCTGATGAGGTAACGTTCTTCCAGCAGGAAAATTCTGAACTAATTATCGTAGAGAGAAATTATGTGGATGGGCTTATATTTGTGCTAAAATGTGGGCCGAAAATATAATTTGTACGTCTTCAGGTTTTCGAGAAATTGATTTTCCTGCTGGGGTAACGTTTTGCAGAATCGTGTATCTCAAAAACTATTGTATGTGCGCCTATAGAATAAACATACACGAGTAGCTCTTAATTTGTGCTAATTTGTGACAGAATAATATTTAAGAAAATATTTATAATTTTCAAGTAATGGTGCTTTTTTGAAAACCTAAAAAAATATCGCAGCGCCTAAACGAGAAAACGTAGAAGCTCGCTAAAAACTGTTTTCAGTACTCCTAATCACCATAAAAAGTTTCAAGAGTGTACATACATGCGTTATTGAATAAGTAATAAGTATTACTAAAAGTCAAAAAAGTCAAAGTTATGACACCATTGTCATAACTTTGACTTCAACATACAAAAAACTGGCTCAACCCAAGATGTGTAGGTGTAAACCAAAAATTAGTGCGTTTAGTCAATAATATATAGCTAAAATATCCAGCTTGAATGTTTCGCATATAAGTAGATATAAACAAAAATCAAAATATCAAACAACGGCTGGTTATCCGATCAAATTCGAATGGCTACAAAAAAGGGACGGATTCATACATATCGATGACCTCCTTTATTGAACGTATTATACCTAAGCTGTTGTCCATACAATCGCGTTCAAACTAATTTTGCAGGCTGATTAATAAATATATTAAATACACTTTGTGATCATGTCAAATGAAAGAGCTTGTTGATTTGGAAATTATTATTTTTATTCTCTTAATTTTTATTCTTAGAGTAATTATGGCATCAAATCACAGATCAAATTACCTACCTACAAATATTAGAAAACAAATACTTTATTCATATCATTGATGATAGAGCGCCGTTTATGTATCTGTCTCTGTCCCACTAATACCGTACGCTTACCAGCTATCTCAGTTTCATACATCGACTCCTTGTGATGCGAGGAGGCGAGGCGAAAAACGGAATCTTCTATTAATGATGAAAAACTTAATGTTGATTTATTCAACCTACGGCTTAAATCAATGTATCTACTTTGTCTTTTTTTACTATTGTATTAATTTGATTTTTATATCAATAATCTCTATCTGTAGGCTCTTTGTAGTACTCATCAATCATCATACATTTCTTGAACTAACTTATATATTTTTTTAAAACAACCGCTAGTCAAATTATTGGTCTTTATAGCACTTTTTTTCTTCTTTTAATATTAGAAATACAGTGTCTGGATGTACATCCTTCGTTAACACAAAAAATACTGAATGTATTTTAATGGAATTTGGAATGAAGATAGCTTATACCTTGGAATAGCACTTAGGTTACTTTTTATTATAATGTACTTAATCATGTGCAAAGTCACGGGAGCAGATTATAATCCAATAACAAGTTTATGCTTTTACTGCTTTTCTACTTCAGTGTACTCAGACATAACAAATTTCAACCGGTTCGTGAGTGAAGTTAAGAAGGTCATCGATATGTATGAATCTGTCCCTTTTTTGTAGCCATTCGAATTTGGTCGGATAACCTGCCGTTGTTTAATGGTTTGATTTTTGTTTATATCTTCTTATATGCGAAACATACAAGCAGGATATTTTCACTATATATTATTGACTAAAGGCACAAATTTTTGGTTTACACCTACACATCTTGGGTTGAGCCAGTTTTTTGTATGTTGAAGTCAAAGTTATGACACCATCGTTTTGACTTTTAGTAATATTATTCAATAACGCATGTATGTACACTTTTGAAACTTATTATGGTGATTATAGGCGTCAAGAAGGACTGAATACAGTTATCAGCCAGCTTCTACGTTTTCTCGTTTAGGCACTGCGATATTTTTGTGGGTTTTCAAAAAAGCACCATTTACTTGAAAATTATAAATATTTTCTTAAATATTATTCTGTCACAAATTAGCACAAATTAAGAGCTACTCGTGTATGTTTATTCTACAGGCGCACATACAATAGTTTTTGAGATACACGATTCTGCAAAACGTTACCCCAACAGGAAAATCAATTTCTCGAAAACCTGAAGACGCACAAATTATATTTTCGGTCCACATTTTAGCACAAATATAAGCTCTCTGCCCATCCACAAAATTTCTCTCCACGATAATTAGTTTAGAATTTTCCTGCTGGAAGAACGTTACCCCAGCAGGAATCGCTTTTTCCGTTTTTTTCTAAAACGACAACAGGCACAATTTTTTTATGCGGCGCACATTTACAGCAGATTAAGCACTAATTATACGTTCCACTCATATCACTCTAGGAGCAACTTTCCAGCTGGGGTAACGTACACAAATAAATTACCAGATATTACATGATTAGTAGACATTTTATTACATTTTTTTTTTATTTTTCATTATTCATCGCTTCATGAACTAATCTGGTAGCCAAAAAAATAAATGTTAGCTATAAAATTGAATATTTCAACTCAGCATACTTCACTTCGTCTATAATTGCTAAGTTCATATCATTATACCCTTTGCCTACACTAGCGCCATTCCGGTCAGTTCTTGAACTATTGTTTATTGCTTTCTGCCGGACACTTTTTCGGTAAATTTCGGTTTGCCTGGCAGTTTTTTTTTAAATCGTTTTTTTCCTTTTTCAATTACGTTTTTACAGGTTAGAGCCGTCTCTGAGATACCCTGAATATAAATAAATACATGCATACAAAAATTGCTTGCTTATGACTTGTCTTGTGATATTACTGTCAATATAATTAATTATATTGACAGTAATATTAACTACATTACATAACTATTAGATTATTACATTGAATTATATATTAGTACATATCATTGTTGTCAATAATATAAAAGTAAGCAAAAAATCAATAATTACAACAGTCTGGCATTTAAAAAGTCATTAATATTATAATGGCATTCAGTAGCGGCCCTAACTATATTTTTAGGTGGTGCGAGACCCCAAAGTGGCGCCCTTGTAAATTGAAAACCTCAGTTTTCCTATGTTGTTCGCCACAAAAAGAATTTGATGACCTTTTTTTTAATAAAAAATATTTTGGACACCCCCTACTAGAGCTTTCTTTAAAAAGGGCAAATGTAAGTTTTTCATTAATTAATTAATAAAGTAATTGATATAGCATGAGAACATTCATTTGTATTACGGGGAAAGCGCTTCTATTACGTAGCTTGGCGTAACAAAGATGGTTCCATACAGCAAACGTTAGAAATAAAACGAGACGGAAAATATCACAAACAAAAGTCACGAACGAACCCACCACATTTTATTGTTTTAGATAAAATATGTATTGGAATGGAAGTTGCAGAGAATATGGAGAGCTTAAAGGAGTTGTACGTTATACGCCAAAAACTCGATGATGAGTGGTGAGTTCACGCTGAAACTTACTGGACCAAATTATTACGTAACGTCATAGAAACAATGCAGATCAAGAACTGTCAGGCCAGGTCCACTTCGCAGAGTAGGTATAAAACTACAAATATATGGAGAGATCTAAACGTGCCAAAATACAGCGCGTTAGCCGTGGCGCCTATCTAGACTATCGAGTTATGAGTACCTAGCCTAGGTTTATTTATTCACAAAAATAGAGTAATAGGCACATTACTCACTGGTAATTGAGTATTAAGATTAATTAATTATTTAAAAAAGACAAGCCGTCATCAGAACAGATAAGAGTTAAGCGATAGAAAGAAAGGCAACTTATAGGTAACTGTAGGTAATTAGCGTTGTGCGACCCAAATTGCGACTTTAAATCTGTGGGTAATCCAGGTTTTTTTTCTCCCCAAAATGGGGAATTTGACCATTATTTTTTTGGGTAATTTAAGAAAATTGCATTGGCAACGCTGCTGACAAGACAAGTGATAGTAAATAAATCAATGGACTGAAATCGATAGAAATTGTATGTAAAGTCATCTGTAAATCTGTACTATCCTGTAGTAAACCACAAAATATAAATTCTCTTGAACGTGGTTCTAAAATAAATGGAAAGTTTAGAGAGAGCAAACACAAACATAGATATGGGATACATGGACAAAAATTCAGAGACCTCGCACTTGGTTGATCCGACCACTGGAGCAAAACCAAGTTTTATGAATATAGCAAGCAATATATGTGCCGTAATGCTCCTAGGCTTAATGATTTATTGCAGTTTTGAAAAAGGAGTCTCACTTTTTTCGTTTCATCCTACTTTAATGACGCTCGGGGTAAGTAATGCGATACATAATACGTATAAGTTTTGTTTATTTAAATGTTCAATAAAATTGTTAAATATTGTTGCATGTTTACAGTGGATTGTGTTCATGACATCTGCAATAAATGCTGTTACTCCAGGCGATTTAGCGACAGAATGGATGCCTATGAGATTAAGGAGTGCGCGTCATTGGGTTCTTCAGTTGATAGGGGCAACAATTATATTCATAGGATTTATTGTAATCCTCTCGAACAAAGTGCTTAATAATGCTTCACATTTTGTAACTCTTCATGCAAAGTTTGGGTTAGCATCATTGATTTTCATGGTTTTCACTATGACGGGTGGCTTAGGAGCTCTGTATAGTTTGAAATTGAAGTATTATCTTGCTCCTATTTACACTAAACTAATTCATGCCTCAGCTGGTTTACTGACATTTATTTTGGGCATTATAACTATCCTTCTTGGCCTTTTTTCAAATTGGTTCAATTTTGGAGAAACATTAAGATATGTCAGTTTCACTTTGGTACTTATTGTTATGGTTTTTACAATATTGAGGCCCAGTTTAAAAATATATTTTCGTCTAAAAGAGAGACTCGAAGTTGGTAATTAATCAAACTCTGAAACTATTCATGTTTATAAATATGTAATGGGTTCTTACCAAGCTTTGAAAAGTAAATAAAACCAGAAGTATAAATGGCAGTTCGGCAAAATTTAAACAGATGGGTGTTATTGCCATAATTTTAGTTTGGCCTAATAATATGAGGTTAAGTAAAATTTTAATAGAGATGTTTACTTTATCAGATGTTTTTATCATTGACAACTATGTGACATAACGCATATAAAATTTTTTTGTCTACATATAAGTTTTGTGATATTTTGTTTTAGAATTTCGTATGCAAAAGCATAATAATTTATAAAGACTTATCAATGTTACTATTATTAATGAGTCTTTGTGTTACCATAGTATAGAATACATGTAGTTGTAATGTGTATAATGTGGTGCTTATCTCAAATAATAATTAAAAAAAATTGTATTACCCATATTTAATATCATAAATCATTATAGTGAATTTACTTTCATGTTAAAGTACTAAAAATACCATGAAAATTTATCAAGTACATATTTATTATTTTATATCTAACTGAAGAAAATAAGATAGATTATCTAAATTCTAAGTATTTGTATATCAGATTTATAGAGTATCCTAATTTTTAATAGTGTACCTAATCACTTTTATATTATCTTCAGAATATCTATATTAAATCGTACAATCTTTATAGCTCCAAGAATTAGTAGTGAGACACAAACAAGTGCAAAATATATTTATATTAGTAATAAGGGAATAAAGGGAGACATAATATATGTTTTATAGGTACAAGTATAATTATTTAAGATTTGAAAACTTCATGAAAATAATATAATGTGTTTTTTAAACCTACAAGCGCCCAATTTTATGTAAGAGAAATGGAGGCTGAAAAGTCTTAATTGAACATGTCTACTTTATTTTGAACTTATAATGTACTCTGTTTAAACTTGTAAGCTTATAAATGTATTTAATATTACAATGTTTGAAATATCTAGTATTTGCAATATCTAGTATTTGCAATATCTAGTATATACAGTGATTTAAAGTAGCTGTTCTAGTAAGCATGTTAGAAAAATAATGTAGACTGTATTACTCTAAATTGAGACAATAGACTAAACATGGGTTCTCAGAAAAAGAGGTTTTTAATTATTTTACATTCTTTACTAAAATAAGAAAATGTTAAAACAAGACAAGAGTGAGGGTATAAGTTTCCTAAAAATAAATTTAGCCAAAATGGGGTTGTATTATTTAGTATCAAATATGGGTGTGAACTGTGATTATATCTCATTAAAAGATACCACATAATATATGAGATGATTGAGGTTTCACCATTGTACTTAAGAATGCATAACAGAATAGTTGGCGACTTTGTAAGTCCATATATATAATTTCAACATATCTAGTTGGTGTTCAGGCTTGGGCTTGCAACTTGGAACGGTTTGCGCCAAATAATTTAAAATAAAAAATAAAATATATCTTGTTATATTTTTAAATTTTACAATTTTTTTTTTGGCCAAGCTCTCACTTAAAAACTGTGCCAAAAGTTCGATGAGTTTATAGGATCTAGGTATATATGTACCACTCTACTAGTACTCTAATATAGTGCTAAACATTTTATTTAGATTAGGGAAAAAAATAAATAACAACTATTTACTGTACTAAGTACTATTTTTGCTTTATTGTATGAATGTCTATTTATATTTTAGATACATATCTATCTATTATATTATCAATCAATAAAGGAATTTGATAAACAATGAATCAGTGTTGTTTAAATAAATATAATAGTTATAGTATTTTATACTAGCAGCGCCCCGCGGTTTCACCCACGTAAGTCCCGATCCCGTGGGAATATCGTAATAAAAAGTAGCCTATATGTTAATCCAGGTCTCCAGCTATCTACATACCAAGTTTCATCGCAATCGATTCAGTAGTTTTGGCGTGAAAGAGTAACAAACATCCATACATCCTCACAAACTTTCACGTTCATAATATTAGTAGGATGGGGTAATGCAACATAATGTACATTCATCAGAATACTAATAGGCACATGATAGGCCCTTTAATAACTTTGCTCTTAAGATACAAAAACATCTATAGGTATCTATATCGTCCAGATATAGTGACTAACTGTGCCCGCGACTTCGTTCGCGTTTATGTCGGAAAACAGCAAGCAGGATTTTTGAAGTGAAAACTTCTTTAGGCACGTTGTGCACTTTTCGGGGAAAAGCACTGAACTCGCACCGTCACGCTAATAGTACATATATAGATCCACTAGAGGTCGCTAATCTAAACATTGAGTTGTGTCAGCTTCCTATTAATTACTCTTTAAAAATATAATTAGTTCAATAAAGTACTTATTGTGTGCGCAATTCATATGGCAAAATAAACAAAAACATTATTGTAATTAAGGTGAAAATTTATAACGCACTTAGTGCTCAACAGCGAAAACCTTTATTCAAAATTTCGTCCGAACGTACGTCAGTTTCATGGATGTCACTAGTAGATGGCATCACTTTGTTTTCACTTCTGACGTGCAGTCCTACACTGACAAATTTTTTAAACTATATTGGCGGTGAAACAACCTGGTGCGTACAAAAAAAGATGTTTAGATTGCTGAGCTCACCTCACCAGGCTACTGGTAACGGCGTATAGCAGACTTAAACCGACTAAAACTCCACGGTAACCGTCGGTACTGCGACGTTTTGCCTCTAATGGTCCATCTAGGCCAGTCAGAGAAGATGGCAAGCGGGCTCCGTGTACTAACTGGGTGATATCGACTACGGGCACACATAACCCTAGCAGACCCGTACCCAAACTTTTTTTAAATTATTATAACGACGATGATATCTATTGACATTGTACCTCACTTGTATTTATAATTGTTAGCCTTTGCAGTTTTGTGTATTATGATTAAAATATTATAATTTACAAATATTATTAAAAAAAAAATCATTTTAAATATGAAAATATATGAAAATAGAAATATTATTGTTCGTATAGAAGAATAGTGCCTCTCCATATATCTATTTACTCATTGGCCACTAGCTGCCACTACCTTGTCAGTCAGATTGACAGATTCGTCTCATTCATACATCAGTCAAAAATGTCAAAATATTAGTTTAGTTTTAGTTAGTTCCATTCATGCATTTCTCGAAGTGAGTTCGCGTAATAGAAGCGCGTGTGTTTAATAGTTGCGTATATTTTGAAATAGTAAGTGATAGCTTCACTTATCACTTAATTTATTTTTCAATATCAGATAATATAAATTTTAGGTTATATTAAATAAACACTATACACATGTAATTATAACACTGTTACTATTGCATGTTGTTATCAGTGTATATTTATCCTTTATCTAAATTATTTATTCAGGGTTCATTGAAGACTAAATATTATTTATCGACTTGCTAAAACACGCGCCTACACAAGTTTTATAATTACATGTTTGAAGAATCGTAAAATAATAATTCAGCGGTAAGTAAAATGAGAAAATAGTATCAAAATTTGAATTTTACAATTTTCTTCACTAATTTAGTCTGCGAGTAATTACCATTAAATATTTTGGTCGAATTACATTTGTATATTTAATTTTAATAATTTTTTTTAGAATATTACTGAAAATACTTTAACTGTCACAAGTTGAACACAATGGCTCATTCTTCTGGATCTACAGGCAATGTAAAAAGTGGTGTTATAGACTTCGTAGCTGGTTCATTAGGTAAGTATATTAGTTATATTATAAACACATACATTTATTATCTTTGAAAATGTTTTGTAACAATTATTATCTTTGAAATTCATTTATTATCTTTGAAAATGTTTTAATATAACCAGTAAAATGAACCATATTATTGGTTATATTACCCATAACTGAAATCTATAGGATATATGAAAAAAAAACAATATGAAATTGTAACAGCTGGCGTATAAATGAAACACATTTTAACCATTGCATCATTGCTCAGTTTTAACCATTAAAATAATAATTGAATTAAAGAAAACTAAATATTATGTAGGTAATGGTTTCATTAACTACAATAATTTAATAAAAAAGTGTGTTTTTCGTTATTTTAGTATCTATTTTAAAGATTACAGTAAATATGTACATTTAAATTATTATTTTACCAACCGATTGACAAGTGGCATTATTGTTGTCAATGTATCTATATAAACTTATTTTTGTGTTCCTGTAAACAAAGTTAAGGTATAATTTTAACACATCATGAAGCTTATACAATCCTTAAAAATCATATATCTATAACTGACACTATCCAAAGCTGTTGGATAATCCAAAATACTTTCATATTTGTAATCATATCTGAAACAGGTATAATACAATTCATAATAATAATAAGAAGGTATGGAAGGCCAAAGAGCTCTATGGTAGTTTTTACCAGGCCAAATTTGAGCCTGATATAGATATAAAGACATCTACTAGAAGGTTTTTACTTTTCAATTATGGACAAAGTTTTATGATGTATAACTATCGGAAAAATATCCTGAGAGATGGTACCTTTGGGCATGCCCCTATCCCCTTGAATCTATTAGGCATATTTCCACATTTAGACTCAAAAATGGTCCATTATGCGTTCAGACATGGCTGGCTAGTTGAGCCAGTCCAGCTGCTTCCAGAAGCACAGAAGCCTCCTGGGGCGTTTACAGGCTTTTAGGAGACCTTGCATTCGCTAGGATATTTGCCCGTTGTGTGACCTCTCCCTTGCATTCCAGGAAAACGTATGCGACCATTCCTCTGCATTGAGACATCCTCTGTACAGAGGGCTGTCTGTCACATTAATGGTGAATAGATGCCGATTCACGGCCAAATGTCCCGTAATGGTTCCTACAACTATTCTGATATCAAGTTGGTTAAGACTGAGCAGTCTGCAAGTCAAACATGGTGAGATTTTCGTCAGCACCAGTTTAGACTGCCTACAGTCAGGTGTATGGGTGTGTGCCCAGCGGCCGTTGCGTGCACTATACGAGTCCGTTGCCTTATCTATGAGCGAAATTGGTTGAAGGGAAGTGGCAGCAGTATAATTGGATCTGCTGCTAATGTTGTATAACCCCTCCTTACCAGCTCATCGGCGGCGTCGTTCCCGATTGAATCGCTATGCCCTTTCATTCATTGAAAAATGACCCCATTGGCCGAGGCTAAACGCTCCAGCGTCTGGTGGCATTCATATATAAGACCCGAGTTTATGGTATTGCCCTCCAGGGTCTTTTGGACGACCATACTGTCTGACAGTATACGGATATTGTACTCCTTTATATCTTTTGACATGACCGCAGTCGCGGCGTAGGCAGCACACTCGCATTGAAATATGGAACTGTGTTGGCCAAGCGCCAGTGAAATTTTTTAAATTTAAGTCTGGTGAGAAAACTCCGGCTCCAGCCCCTGACCCCATCTTGGAACCGTCCGTGTAGATTCGCACTTCATGTATGCCAGATTGATCTCGGTCGTTTTCAAATAGTTGTATGTGATACTTCCTCTCGAAGATGTGTTGTATATGGATCCTGTCGCATGGGGCAGCGATTAGTGGTTGATATTCCACTAATTGATTCCATAATTTGATACCACAGACCCAGGAGTTTAAGTCTGATGGCTGCCAATGTTGGTCAGGTCGACAGTTCTTTACTTTATTAAACAACTTTCTAACCTTGCGGCGAAGTTTCTCCAGTTCCGGTCCCCATCAGTATTAGGCATATTATTTCTGGGTTTTCTTGTTTTGCCAACGGTGAACATTTCCACAGACACAACAAAGTGGCCAGGGTTGTACATCAACAACTTGTCCTTAATTATGTTTATATTTAATGTACATTTAATTTTTGAAAGTGCTCATTCACTTTATCGCTCAGTCTGAATTTATATGATATGAATACTACTTATTTTGTATGAGTAATATTTTTTTATACTTTCTACATAGGTGGTGTAGCAGTAGTGTATGTTGGTCAGCCACTTGATACAGTTAAAGTCAAAATGCAAACATTCCCACAACTGTACAACAAGGGCATGTTGAATTGTTTGAAGCTGACACTGAAAAATGATGGTGTGATCAGAGGTTTATATGCAGGTACTACGCCTGCTATTATGGCCAATGTAGCTGAAAATTCTGTACTCTTTGCTGCTTATGGCTATTGCCAGAAATTTGTATGCAGACTTTCAGGAGTTGAGGTAAAATATTTATGCTTTATTATACCTTCTATACTGTCCAGTTAATTGCCATACCGTTTGTGATACCCACCAAACGAAATAGCGAAATGATGCAATTGTACCTAGGTTGTTCCGAAAACTGTTAGCTACAGAATAAATACAATCTCTTTTTTCTGGAAACTATTTTGAATTGACGGATAATTTCAATACAAATGGCCACCTTTGTGTAGTTATTTTTTTTTTATATTTTTTAAAAAGTAAATTCATCACTCTTTTTTTTTTGCAACTATGGACCTCATAAACTAAAATATTCTCGCGGAAAGCTTTTCGTGCTATGATTTTTTATGATTATAAACGCGGGTTAACCTTTATGGAATCTCACGAAAATTTGCAAGCTTCATTTGGGCAGTCTGCTCCTGCGTTAGCGACAGTTACTTATTGGTTTCGTGAATTTAAACGTGGTTGAGAGAACCTAAACGATGACCCCCAGACTCGGCCGACCTACAACTGCAGTAACTCATGAAAATGGCATCAGGGTAGAGTGGCTATTGCGTGAGAATAGACACATCGAGATATTCAGGCTGAACTGAAGCTTGGATCACCGGCAGTTTCCCCCATCCTGCAAGAACACCTTAAAGTTAGGAAGCTTGCCTCGCGATGGATACCTCATTCTCTCACCGAAGAGCACAAACCCCGTCGTGTTGATTGGTGCAAATTTATGCTAGAAAAGTTCGAAGGAGGAATTTCGCAAAATGTATCCTAAATCCTTACAACTGAAGAAACTTGGATCTAGAGCTACGATCCTCTCATGAAGCAACAATCCACGCAATGGGCGTTTGAAGAACATGAGTTGCCCATAAAAGTTGTTCGCTGTCGTAGCGATGGTTTTTTTCGACGCAGTGAACCAGTAGCAGTTATTCCGCTAGAAAACCGTAGAACAGTTACTAGTGAATGGTATTGCTAAGTTTGTCTGCCTCAAGCTTTCGGGGAGTTGAATAGCGAGCGACCAGGAGCCAGACCAGGAGCGTTGTCCGTGGCATTCTTTTTCACCAAGATAACGCCCGCTCACACAGCTGCTAGAACCATGGAATATTTGAATACTTCAGGGGTACAAATATTACCCTGTCCTCCATACAGCCCAGATTTAGCTCCATGCGATGTTTTTTATTTCCCACGGTAAAAAAATGCTTCGTGGACGAAAATTTAACACTGCAGAAGAGGCCATCAAAGATTTTCGGCAAGATACATTTTTTAAATGTTTCGAAAGTTGGTTAATCCGAATGCATAAGCGCATTGGGGTTGGAGGGGAATAACGGGATAAACGTTTTTCACATTCCAAGTATTTTTCATCTCACTAACAATTTTTGGAACAGCCCACGTACAATAAATAATTAAACTATGTAAATTCAAATAATGACAAAAAAATCATAACTGATTTATATTCATTTCAAGATGTATTCAACATATCTCAGGAAACCATATAATAGATAAAGATGATGTAACTGTAATGTGTTATGTCATACAGTTTATTTTTAAGTTTAATAGTTATTGTTGATAAATGTACATCACCATTTTATACCTATACCCTTTAAATTAAGTAAATTTCAAACTTAATGTAAGTTTATAAACTCTACTAGATCATTAATTGTCATAACATTTTTTAAATTGACAAGCAGCTCAAGGCTGACCTTATTTTATTCATTTATAGAGGTATATAAACACTTGCAATACAGAGATGTAATTCATGCATAGCCTATCCCTCGACGGACTCATAACAGGAAACATACATCACTAAGATAATAATGCTGTTTTACTGACAAGTGGTATACATTTGAGCAGTAATCCACTCAACTGTTTATTACTACATACACCATCTATTTATTTTTGTTTAATGCATGCTTAACGCTTCATGTAATGCACCACTACCTACTGTACATAATTCTGTTCTACTTTAAAAATTTATGAGGTTTAGTGTAGCTAAACCCTGAGGGTTGTTACAACAAAAAAAGCTACCTAAAAACCCTAATTTAAACAGTAGGTACCTATTTAAATAGTACGAGTATCTTCGAGTTCTCCACAAATATGCTGACTTGTTTACTCATATGTTTACTCTAATAATGTGTGGAAAGTTTCGACGATACTCGTAGTAAACATCTTACTAATATTACAAAGGCGAAAATTTGTGAGAATGAATGGATGTTTGTTACTCTTTCATTCAAAAACGGCTGAACGGATCTGGGTGAAATTTTGGCACAGAGATAAATTGTAGTCTGGAATAGCATATAGCCACCGCGACCCGTTCACCCACCAACTTCTCCCACTGGTGGGTGCAAGGGGAATTTGGGTTTACCCGTACACCCACTGCACCTTTATAGGGCGGGAAAAGTAAATATCGATAATATATATGATAAATGATTAGACGACAAAATTGTTACCTACATAATTTCGTATTAAATAAATTCTTAACGCAACTTTTCGAAGAAATGACCAATGCTTATTTCTTTGTGCAAAAGTTGCAATTGTGCTTGAAGTATCTGATAGCCTCTTAATTTATAATGTGCGTCTCGTGAATCATTTAATTTAGAATTTGGCGTTAAATATATTTACGTGAAGCGAAAACTTTGGATCCCTTTTTACGAAAATTCGGCGGACGGAGGAGTATGAAATTTCACACACTTATAGTTTATACAGAGAAGAAGTGACGAATGCTAAAATTTTTAAACAATATTTGCTACAAAGTTTTAAAAAAATGCAAAAACGGGTACATACAGCTATGAGTGTCCAGTATATATTTTGACCTGTCATGGTACAAAAGTCTATACAATGACAGGTCAAGTAATATTGACCAATGAAATAAACCATGGTCGAAATTCGACCACCACGCGATCTCTAATTTTTATTAATCTTTGGCAATGGCAATTTATTACATTGAAAGACTTGACAGATGACTAATAGATAAGTATTTATTTTATCAGTTCTTAACATAAACAATGAAGTGGCCAGTTTGTGCACGGGTGGTAGATTGAATTGATATCGATACTTTTCCCGCCATGATGCAGTGGGTGTACGGGTAAACAGAAATTCCCCTTGCACCAGTGGGAGAAGTTGGTGGGTGAACGGGTCGCAGTGGGCACATAGGCTACTTTTTATCCGGGAAAAATGTACGGTTCCAGTGGGTTAGATTTCAACAATATCCCTACGTGAACGTAATCGCAGGCAATAGCCAGTTAACAATAAAATAAGTAGTATGTATTTATAACAAACAGTTTTATTTATATTTAAGCATGTTTTAGAAAGTAGAGCAGCTATCGACCCTGGGTAATGCATCAGCAGGATTCCTGGCTGCGTTTTTTTCATCATTCACGCTGTGCCCCACGGAACTTATTAAATGTCAACTACAAGCAATGCGGGAGGTCAACGTGCAAGGCTCACAAACAGTACGATGATTGTTATGGGTATTTCAATGTTGTATTTTGATTTTAAATTAGCAGCCATGTAATGAGTATTCCAACTGTCCTTCTCCAACTCACTAGATATGCAATGTAAATGTAAGCAAGAGTGCTTGTTTCATCTTAGTACTCTAAGCTGGAGCTTACAGATAGTTGTGAGTTGAGTATGGCAGTTTTTAATTCAATATCACACCGTTTCACCTCATCTAATGGAGGGAGAAATAGTTTAACGTTAGGCGATTTTTCATTCATTCACTAATGATTTGTACTTACTGGGTGTACCAAAAGTCCTTTTTAAAATAAAAAGTCAATTACAGTTCTGTGAATTTATTTCTGAAAAATAATTTCTTTTTATATTATATTATTATTATGATTATATATAATAATTTGTTTTCCTTGCAAACTTGTAAACGGGTAGCATAATTTCGGTAAACTGCTCGTCACGTGTTCGCTGCCTTTTCGTCTTAGGTATTTTGTTTAAATTTTTCGAGTCATCTATTAGGGGTAACTGACCCGTTGAGATTACGTGTATACTGGCCCTACTTCTGTACCAGCTGGCCAACAAGGGGTTTAGAGAACCTACTCTAGACCGGCCAAGCTATGAGCCGTCGAAACGTAGCTAGTATGTAGTAAAATACCTGAGGACGATTGCGAGATAAATATGCGTTTGTTTCGCATCGAGCGCGGACATGTGATGTTTTAATGAACCTCAAGGGCTCCGTTACCGTACGCAGCAACGCGTTCTCCATAAATTGATCCTGACGGAGGATTGTTACCTTTGATTTAAGGTAGCCCCACACGAAAAAATCCATTGGCGATAAATCATTGCTACGTGAAGGCGATCAATCGGTATGGACACGGTAGAAGTGTGAGATGTTGCTCCATCCTG
The DNA here is from genome assembly GCA_963859945.1 of Euplagia quadripunctaria. Taxonomy (NCBI): domain Eukaryota; kingdom Metazoa; phylum Arthropoda; class Insecta; order Lepidoptera; family Erebidae; genus Euplagia; species Euplagia quadripunctaria. The sequence goes on along the minus strand of OY982565.1, from coordinate 15,574,295 downwards.
CTGGAACCACGTGTTTCCATTAAAACCAACAAAATCTTGTAAAGCTGGGTTGAAAAAGTTGTTAGGTAATCATATCCACATATCGCTCTGGATTAACAGTAACTGGGCAATTCTTGTGCCGACATCGCGGCCCAAACAGTGACTTTTGGTGAATGAAGTCGACTTATGTTTATGTCTTGGATTCTTTGGACTCCATTAACGGCAATTTTGCTTGTTAATGTGCCTGTTAAGGTAGAAATGTGCCTCATCCGAGAACAAAATTATTGTTTTTGTAAAATTTTCACACACAGTACTGACGATCCGCTCCTGTAAAATGCTCTATACGCGCAACTGAATTCCCAAGGACACGACCTGCGATCGGCAGAACTCCCACGCCCCTCCCCTTGCTTGTGTTCGTACAGTAGACAAACTGAATTGAAATAGGCTTTTGGGACACCCAGAAAATAGTAGGTACGTTACATACCTGAGTATAAATTATCGTAAGTAATGAAGTTACAAGGGATCAATCGTTACGCTCGATATCGGCAGTTTTATGTGTTTCTGACAGATGAATATTTATGATTTTATGCTTTGATATTATATAATAATGATTAAAGATTTTATGTAACCGATCACTCGTACTATACTGCTTACTTAAAATCACATGTATATAAAATATTTTACAAGTACGCAATTTTACGTATCCCTTATCAGCCTTTGTTTGTTTATGTTATTATGTAGTTAATTGCGTCTTTATCTTATTTTGCGCCATCTTTTCTTGTGACCGTGGAACTAATTCAATATTGCAATAACGGTATTTACACGGGCGCTCTCTTTTCAGGTTAAAATAACGCCCATGCAGTTAACTCAGCAAATATTTAGACAATATGGAATTCAGGGTCTCTTTCGTGGACTGGTACCTACTATCATGAGGGAAATGCCAGGGTACTTTTTCTTTTTCGGTGGATACGAAGGTTTGTATGCATGTTTAGTTCAGTAGACACTTGAGTCGGGAAAAGTGATGTGATTCATTAGTACACTGACGAAGTAAAGCAACTTAGCATAACTGTTGGGTTAGGGAGGAGTAAAGGACCTAAGTAAGACGATCAGCTGATCACTTTTAAGCTTCTCACAATTTGATGACAGTAGGTACACTTTTATAGAGTAGCTTATTATTATTGTTCTAGGTGACGTATGATATTTATCGTAGATAGCTGGTTCCGAGATTTCATAATATGAGAATAATTATGTAAACACGTTTGCTTATATAAATTTGGTAGTAACCCTCCCATTGTCAACATCGATAACGATGTTAAAAGTAATGTCATATTTAGTTATTATTCAGTAAATGTATGTAAATCTACATACTGAAGCAAAGTATTACCAAAGTATTTCAGGAACATATTCACGAATCCGTGAAAATGTTCCTGAAATACTTTAGTAAGCTAAGTGCTAAAATCTGAAGCAGTGCCTATACCTTCTGCTACTCTATATCCCTACCTGGGATTGCAATATTATAACTTGCGGTATAAAAACATCAGAGAGAGAGAGAGAGTGAGAGAGAAAGAGAGAGAGAGAGAGAGTGTGGGTGAGAGAGAGAGAGAGAGAGAGAGAGAGAGAGAGTGAGAGAGAAAGAGAGAGAGAGAGAGTGTGGGTGAGAGAGAGAGAGGGAGTGGGTGAGAGAGAGAGAGAGAGTGGGTGAGAGAGAGAGAGAGAGAGAGAGAGAGTGAGTGGGTGAGAGAGAGAGAGAGTGGGTGAGAGAGAGCCATTTTATGACCTGCTCTTTCTTCCTTGAAACGCCCCTGAGGTTTGGGAGAGGTCACTTTGTCGTTGGCATATATTCCGGGGGACGCGGTTTACTTTTAGCGGAGATATAGCGCTCCCCTGCTAGTTATTTATTGTCTACAATATGTTTTTCAGGTGCTAGAGAACTATTGAAGAAACCCGGACAAACAAAAGACGACATAGGTTTTGTCAGAACGATGATTGCGGGTGCTGCTGGAGGCCTCGTCCTTTGGACTGTGATATTTCCGTCCGACGTGATCAAATCTAGGGTACAAATATCTAACAAGAGCCAAAAGTTCCTGACGGTTGGATACGAAATTATTCAGAAAGAAGGTTGGTAATCCATCTTATATAATAAGTGTCCATCTCTGGTACAAAAGTATGAGTTAATTTTAGCAAAGTAGATGGTAACAGTCAGCAGAGTAGATCGGTCACAATTAATTTACCTTTTTCTTTGTTTTTTTTTTTGTATGGAAACCCCCACGGGTCGTCACCTCACCGGGGCAACAGTAAGGTGGTATGTCGGACTCGAACCGACTAAAACCACACAGTGTTCCGTCATTGGTCTTCTTGCCGGGGCCTCAGGTGTATACTAGAAAGGAAATCCCTGTGAACCCCGACAGACTTGGCCGCCTGTTGAGCAAGGCGACCCCACCATGATGTACCTGTCCAATCTAATTTAGAGAGGCGCGCGCGGAACACGTCGCGCCACCGTCTTAGGCCTGCTTCTGCTAGGGCGAGAGATAGCCCTGTCGGTCGCCCTCAGGCAATCGCTTATGGAGGCCGGAGATCGTTTTGCGCTCTCCGGCGCCTGGTGCGTCTTCTGCGGGACGGAAGAGTACTAGTTCTCTCCCGTTCCCTTTCCGCCGCTTCTTTGGCATGCATCACTACCTCACAGAACGAGGCGGCGGAACCCCACGCACTCTCGCTCTGGACCATGCACCTGATCATGGTCTCCAGCGAGAGGCTACCCACACCGATAGCCGCCGCGAGGTCAGCACGCTGCTGCACCCACGCAGTGCACTCCACCAAACAATTAATTTATCCTACAATACGCACCTAAAATCATTAGTTTCGTTCGTACGTTATCTAATGCTAAGTTACAATATTAATTTATTTCATAGTATCTGGTTTTTGGTACAAGATGTTAGTTCACAAAAAGTGAAAACTTATACCGTCAATGTCAATATGGTGCAATTGGGAGCCCAATAAAGCCTAGGCCACACAGCGGGCGGGGCGGGACGAGAACGTGGCGTGTATTAGCGCTGAACGCCATTACGTGGCGTGTATTAGCGCTGAACGCCATTTTCTATATTAACTAGTCCATTACAAGTTGCACACGCCGGGTCGCCGTCCCGCCTCGCCCACACTCTGCCCCAGCCTTAAGAGAGTTATTAAAACCCTTGAACCATACTGTTCTGCATTATATAGCTCTCTCTATGTCATTGTTGCTTCTTTCCTAAACAGGTCTCTAATAAACAGAAGGATATGTCATCTAATGTCATATTTTGGGAATAATACGCCCGCTCATGGGTTGGGTTCGCCGAGTCGATTTCATCACCGAGAAGGCTGCTATAATCTAAGCTTAGTTTCACTTACAGTGCCACAAATTGCATGAACGTTTATGATAAAATAATGATGTTAACACTTATAGTATACAGGGTGTAAGTAAGTGGTCCTTTTACAAATACATCCTGTATATATCATTATAGTATACTTACTGATATGCTCCATGTATAATGTCATTGTAATAAAACGAGAGTGTAAAACCAAAAATTATTCCTTACTAGCTGCGCCCCGCGGTTTCACCCGCGTAAGTCCCGATCCCGTGGGACTATCGGGATAAAAAGTAGTCTGTATGTTAATCCAGGTCTCCAGCTATCTACATACCAAGTTTCATCGCAATCGGTTCAGTAGTTTTTGCGTGAAAGAGGAACAAACATCCATACATCCTCACAAACTTTCACGTTTATAATATTAGTAGGATTCACCGATAACATCAATCTTGCTATTTTTATATCAGTTACGTGTCAAAAAACTGTATGTGCCATCCAAAGCATTACATGTAAAATCGTTTTGGTAATACAACAACGTCAATTTATTATGTTCAGAACCTTTTTTGTTCTTTTCCTGTGGAAACTCCCTCGGGTCATCACCCCACTGGGGCTGCCGGTGAAGTTATATGGTCGGAATCAAAGACTGCATTCTATTTTAAAGGAGAGACAGGAAGTTGATAGTATAATTGAAAAAAATATCCACAAACTTTCACGTTTATAATATTAGTAGAATTTGGGACCTTCAGGAATCATGAAAGAATCTCGAAATTATTTGAACTTCAATTTTCTTTTGGTGATTTCAAGCGTATTTTGTAAGTTACAATCGAAATTGCATCAATTTAGTGCTGAAATAATGTTCTTTGTACTTAACTACTACTAATAATGTAACAAATGTTATCCCAAAATTCGTATGTAAAATGTTTGACTAGCGCGTCCTTACACGACTTTCGTTGCTGAACACCTCAACCCTCAACATTTACATCGTCTGCTCTGTTAAAGTTAGTAAAAAAAAATCAGGGACATAAATGTTAAACGCGCAATAATTCATCGTCATGTATGTTGACCTCGCTAACATAGGAAAAGATAAGCGAACAATAAGTCCACTTATCATATATGAGATATTAGTTAAGTATCAAACAAATTTCATCAGCTTATTTGACCTTATACCTAATTGATTTTAAACTTTTGCGATTTTAATACATATTAGATGTTAAAACGGGACGGACTCGCGATAAAATTTAAAAGGTACAGTACCTTTGTTTGTGTTGACAAGCGGTACCAATTTTCTCAGTTAAAAATTTTAATATTTTTTTATTTCGACTGCACTGAGCAGCGCCTTTAAAATAATTTAGCGAATAAAAGGCCCTACGCACCTTCGTGCTTGACGTACGTCCCGCCAAGGACGCCGTGCCCGACGTAGCATACACACGCATCCTGTACCGACGTACGTCTGCTCAAGGCCACGGTGCTGTAGCCAGCGTTGCCAATGCAATATTCTTAAATTACCCCAAAATAATAGGCAAATTCCACAGTTTGGGGAGATAAAACCTGAAGTCGTAATGTAATAAATTTTTGGGCATTCCCCACAAATTGGCAATATACTGTATATGTATGTACCATAAACCTTATATACTAGAACGTAAAGTCTATGGTATGTACATAAGAATGTGGTGGGGGACTCGCTGGATGCAAAACCCGTCGTGCAAGTTCAGCAAGCAGTATATAATGTATATATATATAAAAGGCCCTACGCACCTTCGTGCCCGACGTACGTCCCGCCAAGGACACGCACGATGCACGATGCAAAACGATCGTGAATAGTCTTGACGTACGTCAGAATTAAAGGCCGTGCCCACCTTCGTGCCTGACGTACGTCCCGCCAAGGACGCCGTGCCCGACGTAGCATACACACGCATCGTGCGCCGACGTACGTCCGCTCAAGGCCACGGTGCTGTAGCCAGCGTTGCCAATGCAATATTCTTAAATTACCCCAAAATAATAGTCAAATTCCACAGTTTGGTGAGATAAAACCTGAAGTCGTAATGTAATTATGACGTAATGACGTAAAAGATCCTCCAAAAAGTAACGGATACGGACACGGATACAGTTTTTTTCTTTTTTATGGTATAAGGGACAAACGAGCAGACGGGTCATCTGATGGTAAGTGACTACCGCCACCTATGGACACTTGCAACTCAAGAGTTACAAGTGCGTTGTCGGCCTTTATGGTGAGAGTAGGGTAAGGGTGGGAGCAGGGCCGAGCCGTCTCTCGGCAGCGCCTGTGTGCGAAACCTATGAAACGCCTCTTTTTTCTGTCATCGTATTTCGCCATGAAATTTTTTTTTTCAACTTTCGTTGGAAATGTTTTCTCTCGTTTTACATTATTTTAGTTAATAGATTAAAAGATAAAACGCGAGTTAAATTATTTACATAAATAATTTGATTCAGTTTAAATAAAATACTAATTTGGATATAATTGAATTCCTGAACTCTCTTTCCACCCGATGAGTAATATAGCGACAGCTGCGGTTCTTTTGATTTTAACGCCGAGCTTATAATAATGTAAACTAAAAACCGAGAGGTAAACATCGGGTCAGTTCAATTAATGTAAACTTAAACCACAGACGTAAATATTTTTTTGGAGATTTGTACCTACTTACTTATCGATACTCAACCATGATGAATGTTATTTGGTAAAAAAGAAATTATTTCATCCGGCGCCCCTATTGCCCTGGCGCCTGTGTGCGCCGCACACTTCACACATATAGGCGGCTCGGCCCTGGGTGGGAGTAGAGGAAGGGGGATTTGAGCCTCCGGTAACCCCACTCACTCAGTGAAACACAACTAAAGCATTGCGTAACGGTCGGTTTTCTGTGAGGCCGTGGTATTATTCTGGTTGAGCCGGGCCCATACGTGCCGAAGCATGGCTCTCCCTCTCTTATTTCTCCCTCGGATATCCGCGAATATGGATACAGATATCCGGCACATTACTAGTCAGGATGAGCTATCGGACGCACAAACAATTTCGTATTCTTGTATCTTAGTAACATTTTATAAATTTACAGGTGTTCTAGCCTTGTACAACGGGCTCAAACCAACCTTATTGAGGACTATCCCTGCAACTGCGGCACTTTTCGTTGTCTACGAATACTCTAAGAAGTGGATGCATGAATCGTTTGGAGACTAATGAAAAATTATACAGTGTTATAGTGAAACATTGTTGATGACTATTACTAGTTTGTAAGCGAGCAAGAACATGCTAGAATATTATTATACAATTTATGTTAAATTATAAAAATATAGTTGTTAATACAATGTGTTTTGAAACAATTAAGTAACCACAGTTAATCAATAATTCTGTCGCAATTTTAATATAATCTATCTATGCATTTACATAGGGCACACTGAAAGTTTGAATTTCGAATGTTATATTTTTTAAAATTGATGAAACTCAATCATTGATTAAAAAAATTGGTGGGAAATCGCGTATCAATTGTTTTTTATCACAAGTTGAAGTTCGTCGTCCGTAGGAAAAATGGAATTAACGCGAAAAGATTTCAGGGCGATGATTTTTTATGATTTTGAAAGTTCACTGATTCCACAAGACTGCACTGCTTGTCCCCAAAATGCTTTTGGGAGGGAAGCACCTTATTTGAGCACCGTAAGGCGTTGGTACGCAGAATTTGATCGTGGCCGTGTTTATCTCCATGATGAAATTCGTGAAGGTCGGCCCTCAACTGCGATCACAGGAAAATCTGGCTACTGTCAGGCAACTAATTGAAGAAAACCGACGTATCACCTATGAAGAGATTCGAGGATATTTGGTAATTGGTATGAGTCAAATTTAAAAAATCTTACATCAACATTTAAAAGACAATTAAAAACATTTAAAGCTACTCTTCTAAATTTACTCCTAGCAAGAATGTTAGCACACTTAAACAATCTAGATACGGAGAAGATCCAATCCAGGATCAGGAGTTCTGTTAAAGCTTTCGCAGTCCGCTCCTAAGGGACTATTCTGAGAAATGAACAGTCAACTCGGCAGGTTAGCATATGAACGTGTATCGTAAAATAATGACACGTGTTCTAGACTCTACACTATAGGTTGAACAATGCCACAGGCTTAAACTTACTTCAATGGTAGAATGCCAAGAAAGAGATATTGCTGTAGATCATTTTTATATGTATAAAAGTAGCGGATCGCTAAAACATACAAATTATATATTAAAGGAGGTCAGTTAACAAAGTACCGACATAGGTCGACTTACGTCCATGGGTGATTGTAGTGGGGATTCTAACGTAGTGTTTGTATACTTTTTGGTGGGGATCTACATACATGAAACCTATAAAAAAAAACAATATTCTAACATGATTCTAACGTCGTATATTATAATAATCTGTAGGAAAAGCCATAAACTAAAATATATGTTACAGCTAATATTTAGATCACAAAATATTTTTTGAGAATATAACATTAATGTCATCGGACGATTATCAAATCCAAAATATATACAGGTATTCGAGAAGATCATACAAAAAGAATAGAAGGGAATCAAACGGCGATGATGATATGAGCCCGTGTGAGTCTATCAACATAGGTACGCCTGAAGTGTCGCCGAGAAGCGATGGTGTTGCTGTCAGCTCGCCAGGGTGCAGGTGTGATTTAGACCCTGAAGTCGAGATCGCCAATATACTCCATAAAAAATGTCCAGTCATTACGTTAGCTCAACAGCAGTTACAGAGGCTCCTGGATGAAACTGATAAAATTCTGTGTGACAACACAATATGTTGCAGGTTCAATCATTTTCAGTATTGAATAATTACCTACATATTTATTTATTGTACATATGTATGTCCAGTTGACGTTTTTTTTGTATGACTGAGTAAATTAGCCGTCAAAAGATGGATGTTCAATTCAATTCAAAACGCGGACGCAGGCAGGGCTCAGCACATTTCTGCTTGAGAGTGTGAGTGACTACCTCAAACCGTCGGTAAATAAACTTAGTGTGTGCGAACGGGTTTGCCGTCTTTAGATTCTTTTGAACGGCAGCAAGGTGGCTTCTTGAGGCTAGGATACCCTCTGAAAATATTATCTACCTGGGGTTGGCGGGTTTACTTCTGGCTCAGACCTTTGCCTCGCAAACGATTGGGCGGTGACAGTATGCACAGCCCTTCAAGAAATCACTTTTTCAATCAGATTGAGGGCCGGAGTCGCCAAAACTAGTGAGCAGACTGCTCACTCGTTTTGGCGAGTGCTCGGTGGCTTAATCGCCTTTGCCCTAAAATAATCGCAACACCTGTTGTGGCACTTGTGCGTGGCCGCTAAACGCAAAATTATCTCCTTGCCCTATGGAACTCTTTCCACCCCATTAACCTTAACTATCCAAATTCGATCTTTTGTAGGACAAAGGTACAAAGTGAGCTATGTCCAATTCGTGTAGAAACCTATACTGTATCACTTTCAAACAGCTTCCACAGCTTATAATATGCCACCGTTGTTACAGATCACTATATGATTTTCTGTGCTTATGTCAAGAGATCCTGAGCCAAGATAAGTGTCGCTGTATCTTAATATTTTTTATTGGCATATCGTTTTTGACGGGCCTTTTATTTGGAGCTGCGTCGTGTGGGTCTTACCTTGGACGATTCAACAGCCCCATTCTCGCATGTGTTGATGATTTTTTTATGACTAGCTCATACTCTAGTATAGAAGATTCGTATCGTGGTATAGTGTGAAGGTTATAGAATAGTAGTACTCTATAGTCTTAACTAATTAAGGTGTTGAAGTCCACTAGCGTTAACGCTTTGTTTCTAGATTTTTAATCTACGTTATTTTCTTTTTAACTAGAATATTTTAGATACAATTATAGATTATTGTTACAATGCAACTAAATATTTTATTTTATCCACTACAATCATGTTTGAACCTAGATACAAAAATGTGGTGTTGCCTTATGTACCATCCTAATTGATCTATCTGTATCAATCTTATCATATCTCATATTCTTATACAGATAAAAAAACCGGACAAATAGGAGTCTGACTCGCGCACTGAGGGTTCCGTGGGCAAACAAACTTGTGTGTACCTACCTAGATAGTACGTCTATCTCCGGAATCAATTCTCGAAGATTTTTGCCCCGCCTTTTCCGAAAGACATACTTAACTTTGCAAATCTAAAAATATTCTTCCAAACATCGATTTACGACAAAGTCAACTTTCCAACCGCAAAATACAAGTTTGTATCACAAAAGAGTAGGTACCTAATCACAAGACATAAAAACAATTTTTTTAATGTACCTATATAATAATAAATTAACGACTTTGGGATTTTTTTTCTTTACTTGTGCTGTCAGACCATGCTCCTTACCAAATATCATAACTCTAGGTCAATGGGTAGTTTTGATTTACCTGAACCAAAAGGTTAAAATTCGGTCAAATCGGAGGCTTAAATGGACGTATCTTTTGATTGCGTTGACTTAAAAGCTTGATTTTTTTACCGTTTTAAGGGACCGCTGACAAATGTTAGAAACTATTTCACAACCACTGCAATAAACTATGAAAATCACTAACTAACAGTAACTGCCATGTTGTTCGTACCTCTCCCCGCACTATTCATCAATATTTATCAACCGACCAATAGTATTGCTTTACCAGTCATGATAGTGTCTATTAACTCATTTTCATTAAATAGTGAACTGTTTTATCATCCATTATAGTTTGCACCTATTTTTAATAAAATAAATTAAGAGTTTTTGATGTCGGCGACAACATAAGTATTTGATATTAATTTCAACTTAATACCTCCACGGGTTGCTGAGGAAAAGGGTCTCGACAGACACACAGACAGATAAAACAACAAATTAACGACTCCAATTTTTTCCTTTGCCGAGACCTTGCTTCTTACCAAATTTCATGATTAGGTCAATGGGAAGTTTTGATTTACCTGTGAAATGTCCAAATTAATTGTGTAGGTACCTAGTTACTTCCATAATTTAAAAAATCATTGTGTCTGATTGCATATTTATGTCCTGCAGGATCTGCATGCTTATGTCCCCAAGGTGTATTATCTCTGCAGAGAGTATTGTCACGTACGTAGTAACTACTTAGTAATCTATGGTATTGTTTCTTCTGGCTGATGCGATGGCCTTGAGTTTTCGTAAAGTAGAGCACCTACAACCTCATTTAATAAGGGGTGCAACAATGCAGAGGCTGATTACATGACGACAGATTCGAATGGTGGAAGTTCTCAATCTCTGCTTAATTGCAATTGCAATGCAAAATGAAGCTTTGTATGAGATTTCCAGCTGCAACGCACGTTAAAGCTGTGCGGGGTCAACTCGTAGTCGGTGCACTTGCATCTATCTGTTATGCGCATAGATAAAAAAAGAAGAGTAGATCGGAAATATGGTCATCTGACCTGAAGCCGACTTCATCCGAAGTCTGCTCGAATGAATAGGGTTGTACTGATTTTGTCGATAACACTACACTACAAGCCAGAATTATCTATATAAATTAATTTTACTGCACAAAGAAAGTTACAAAAAAAAAATATAGACAAAATATTACGCGAGTACAACCACACAGTGTTGCGCTTTCCACTTTACCACCCGGACCTCAACCAAATAAAAATGTCTAGCAGCAATAACGAGTTACGTGGCAAAAAAAAACACAAATTTTAACATAAATGATGTTAAGAAACTTAAAGGAGAGAAGGCAAATGCAATTAAAAGCATTATGTAGTAAAGTAAAAAACATTGAAGACGATTATAGAATTATAGATAATTTGACTGACGAGTTCATAATACACGTACCTAACCGACGATGAATAAACTGATTTTGAAGACGGAAGATTCCGATTCTTCCGATGAAGAGCTCCCTGGTACGAGTTTCATGGAAGGTGTAACCACACTTTAAATAAATACATAATTTTGATAAATAAAAGCGTACTTATTTAATCTGCATGCCAATCCAGTTTCATTAGCCAATTCATTTTTTACAACTATAAAATAACATACAATCTATTTAGGAACTTTGATTTAATATTATAATATTAGAAGAATAAGAATCATCGAAGACGTCTTTAGGTTAGTAATTTTCCACTCGATTGTAGCATGCGCGTGATGGGGGTTGCGCCAACTTCAGGCCGGCCAATAAGTTTGGAGAGTAGGTACTATACTTATGTGTTTTTAATAAATATAAATCGAACTCGGTGTGCTAGCATCTTTTTATCCTTATTTTTGTTAAAGGGAATCCTGATGAACTAATGAGTTCACGAGGATCCCCTGCGGGATCGGGCTAGGGTATCTTGGTGGACGACTCCGGGCCGATGAGTCAGTTTATCTGGTTGTTGAACAACCGACCCTACTTACTACTTACCTAATTAACAAACCACTACAATTGTTTTGCGATTAAAAAATGATATTCAATTATACTCATTTTCTCTACGAAAAGAAGATTGAATACCTATACAAATAGGTATCTCAAATATTATTTTGTAATTCTATTTAATATATGGGTACTTTTAGCTTATGGGCAATGATGGTGCAAAGTAATAATATGAAAATGTAATCATTTTTGATCTTCAGAACTTAATGTTTGATGAATACACGGATCACAGAACTGAGAATTTCTCAGTTCTGAGATCTTGATTGTATGCGTTACTGGCACGGAGAAAGAAACCGTACAGAGTGAAAGTTCTTAAAGTAGTAGTCTATACTTGAGCCAAATTGGATATATATGGAATCTTTGTATGTAAACCGTATGTCATCCTATTTAGGGTTGTCATAAGAATGCAAATTATACTAGTTTAACTACATTTCTTAGTTATATTTTACAATTTTACAGCCATTGTGTTTGCTGGAACTCAGTCTAACTGCCAAATACCTACGTAATATGTTAAAAAATACCTTACAACAAGAATAAGCAAAATAAAAAATAACAACTATACACCTTACAACCCTATAACTCTTCAACTTTCGCAGATCAACAACTATTTGGTTATTTAAAATGAGTATGTATGGGAATATGCACAATTAGTATGTTATAGTTTTTTGCCGGTAATGTAGGTAATGAGTATGACATATAGAATCTTTTAATAGAATACAAAAAATATTCACTGGTATGCAGCAACAGTATATGTGAAAAAAAGGTTAATCTCATTTAATAAAAAATAGAGGGCAAAATTGTATGTAAGAAGTAGGTATAAGTGGATAGCTGAGTGCATTATATTACATATAGGTTCAGAATACATAACAGTACAGGTACAGATGGTAACCAGACTGCTGATAAACATCCTTATACATTTCTAAATACATACATATCTATTATAGATAAATTATACCCAGACATAGGGCTGCCATCCGTCCGGGTTTCCCCGGATTTGTGCTAGTTTAGAGGGCGTCCGGGCGGGGTTTTCAAAAAGTGTCCGGGTAAAACCCGGACACTCTGTGCCAGGGGCAACAATTAGATGAAGAAGATGTTTAATTTAGTAAAAAAATTGAATCGGCGTTTTTTTTTGTAAGGTGTCCGGGTAAGAATTTCGATTTCACAGATTTTTGAAGAGCTTGTCCGGCGTCGGCCATTTATGTGATGGCAGGCCTACCAGACATAGAGAACAAATGATCATGCTCATCACACAGTTATTTGTCCTGGGTGGTAATCGAATCTCTGGCTCAACAGCAGTGGCGGATTTACCAGTAGGCTGAAGCCTAGGGCGGCAAATTTGGGGCCTACATTATTTTTTGTCTTGTCCTGGGGTATCGAATTAGATATCCCGACCGGTAGGGGCGGCAAAATTTGAATAGCCTACTGGCGGCAAATGTGTAAATTCGCCGCTGCTCAACAGTCAGGATCATTAACCACTAGACTAAGAAGCCAGTCAAATTGCTACCTGCTTTAACCATCTACTACTCTTTTAATGCATCAGTTGAACTAACAAGTGGTAACCCGTTGACGAAGTGTTGGGCAGTCCACGAAATGGCAATTCAAACCCTACCCTACACGTTAAGTAAGATACTTACATAGGACTTACCCATTGAATAAATAATTCTGAATTCTGTGTGTGTTCCTCCAGAAACTCATAAAGCAAAAAAAATAAAATCAGATAAGTGCGAGCCTGACTGGCGCACTGAGGGTTCCGTAAGCCACAAATACTTGTATGTAGATAGTACATCCATCTCGAGAATCGATTCTCGAAGATTTTTGACCTTTGACCGTTTTGCAGTTCTAAAAATAGCATCTTGTCCAGCTGCTCCAGCGACTCTGCTACTATGACGAGCACTATTTCACACAATAGATTAGAGACTAGATTTTCTTGAATTATAGCTAAGAACCAAAAACTTAGTATACTAGTAAGAACACTGAATCAAGTTACCTACCTATTAAACAAAACAAAAATATCCGGGCACTTGTGAGTCTGATTTGCGCACCGAGGGTTCCATGAGCAAACAAACTTGTATTCAATAGGACGTCTATTTCGGGAATAAATTCTCGAAGATTTGTACCCGCATTTTCGAAAGATAAAGTTAACTTTGCAGTTCTAAAAATACTCTCCCATTCATCGAGTTACGACAAAGTCAACTTTCCAACCGCAAAATATAAGTTTGTAATCACAAAAACTATTTTTTTATGTGTTATAACAACAAATTAACTACTTTCTGATTTTTTCCTTTACTTGTGGAGCTATCATGCCACAGACAGACACACAGATTCAACTCACTCCTCCTTTTTGCATATAGGAGTGACTAATAAGTGAGACAACCATTCAGTCATTTTCTATTTTATTAATGCCGATGGCTTCACCCGCCTTACCTTGCAGCTATTACTGTAATAAAATATAGCCTATGTTACTTAAGATAGTTTTCTAATGGTGTCAGAACTATTAAAATAATTTCAGTAGTTTCAGAATTACTTTTTCTGCGACATTGTATTTTGATACCATTTAAATATCACAAAAACATAAATATCAATGTTTTATTTACACTTAACATTACTCCATGTTCTAAGAGTTCCTTCCATAAAGGTTATGTGTCGTACGATAGCCGGCTACAAGATTGGCTGTTGATGAAGACCGGGTGTTGATAATGGTAGAAAAAGGATATTTGTGTTCAAGATTTGTGACAACTAATATTAGTTAATTAAGTAAACCAATATTGAACACAACATAGAGGAAGTAGACAACACAAATAGGTTGGGGTATCTTATATGATAATTTTCAATAATTTCAGTACATAATAATACTTCTTATGAAGATTTTATTAAAGGAATTATAATGACAACTTTTCTTTATGTACAAATAATAATACACTGCAATAGTGATGATGATAATGATCTTGACAAAGAAGTAAGTTACTATACCATAAAGCAACAAATTCTGATTCTAATCAATGAGTCTATTCAAGTCTTGCTTAAAGACTCACAACTTTCCGATAATGTCTCCAGACTACAAGTATTTATATTTTGTAGTTTAACTTATATCCTTTAGTATATTAAGCCTAAATTTTAATTTAGAAATAAGAATTCTACAGCAGTACATTACTTTTCCTCACACCACTCATTCTCCTTACGGACTTGATCTTCTTCAGCTGCAGTGAAATCATTTTTTATGTTGAAAGTTTTTCGTATTTCCTCAGGAGTCTTACCTTTTATCATATTGGCTACAGTTTTGCATGTTACGTCAAGTAAACCTTTGATATCTAAATAGTTTGCAGCTAAAATTAGTTCAAACAGTGTGCCTTGATCAACTTTTAAAAAATCAGCATCCCATGATGAGATGTCGTCTGTTCGTTTTTCTTTGTTTTCATCATCTTCTGGCAATGGTGGGTCGTCTTTGTGGTAAGTAGCCCATTGAATAACTTTTTTTAATATAGCAGAATTGACATTCGGCAATGGAACAACCTCTTCCTCGTCGTCTTCCATTCCTAAATCTTCCAACATAGTTTTGATCGTCACTGAACATTTAGCAATTTCCACGTCGACAGTGAATATTTCACTGTCGGATGATTGTAACTTAATATTGGGCATCTAAAACAAAGAGTACTTTTAGATATAATATGAACAGACAAATAGGACGCCATTTTTCGTAGTAGGCAGCTAGTTAATACAAATATAGTGTCTACAATTATTAAAAATGTAGAATTGGAGTCTACATTAAACACTTACTTTGAAATTAGCGAATTAAGTAATAAATAGTTATTTTAAATATGCACTTCAGGAGATTTTAAAAGAAATCACTAGTAAATACTCAAAATAATTACAAAGAGAAGAGCGAATGCTAAGCTAACTCCTACATCCGATATTGAGTTTAATGGGCTTGACAGACATACAAAGATAATCGATTTTTATGAATATATCGAATAAACGTGACAGAGGGTAACTTTGCAAATTGTTTAGTTTTATGTTAGAAAACATTCTTGTTTCTTTCATGTAAAATATTAATTGTCTTAGGTCCTTAGATATGCCAAAATTTTGATTACTGGGTATGTTTTTTTGATGTTTGATTTGTTGATGTTTTGATAATTATAACTAATTTTTGATTATACTGTACCTGCTACACTATACACGTTTTCGAACCAGATATAAAATATTTTTACAGTATAAAGACTCGTTAACGAACCAGAGTTGCTTGAAAAATTTTGGTTAACCGCTAAATGTGCGCTACTTCGAATCTCATTACCCAGTTTCTAATGGTTCCAATAAAATAAATCAATTAAGTAGTCGGATTAAATTTTATTTATTTAACTGAGATCATTTATCTAGGAAATGTAAGTATTAAGACTTCGTAAAAATAAGCCCCTGCCTGCCAAGGTTGATAGGTCCGAGTGTAGCTTCCGAGATTTTGTGATTAGTCGGTGAGTAAATGAGTGAGTATCCTTTCTCTGTTATATGTATTTATAGAAACAGTTGTACTTTAAACAGCCCTATCGCATAGACCATTCTTAGCTGACTTCTCCTACCTTAGTTTTATTACAGGATTTAAAAAAATGAAAAGTGGAAGAAATATAAATATTTTTGACCAACTTCAGTTATGTAAAGACAAATCTTAAGTACTTATTCATTTATTTTACATTGTAAATTAGAATAACACAACCTTTTATTTCTAGTAGTAAAAACAAAGAACTTATACATAAAGTTGCGAAAGCCCTTAGACTCCTCTAAACCGGCCATGTCATAAAATCTATTTTTAGAGAATACCGGCCATTAAGCCTTAGATTTTAACACATTTTTACATTTTGCAGGTAAATCAAAACCTAAACCTAAACCTAAAAGGGTACTTTCCATTGACCTAGAACCATGAAATTTGGTAAGATGCAAGGCCCAAGGTCCTTAATTATTTGTTGTTATATTACATCAAAAATAGTTTTTATGATTACAAACTTATATTTTGCGGTTTGAAAGTTGACTATCGTAAATCGATATATGGGAGAGTATTTTTAAACGTTTCATAAAATATAATTATAAACGATTGTGTTTGAATTTAGAGACGAGAACCAAAAAAACAAGGAGCCCAAGGTCCTTTTGAAAACCGATAAACATCAAAAGAAAAATCGATAATTATCGATATTCTATAATAAAAATCATTTAAGAATTTTACACAACGAAGACTGACATGTAATCAGGCATTTCAAGTTCAAGTGACGACATCAACACACTTCTAAAAAATGAAATGTTGGCTTTTATAAAACGGCGGTGATCGTGGTCTTCTCCTATCTAAACTCTATCGATGGCTTTGCTCATTAAAGCCAGCAAGTGTCGAAAGCGAACGTGCCTTTTCTGCTGTTGGAGTACTGTGCAATAAGCTGCGAACAAGCCTGAATGATAAAACTATAGATTGCATGTCATTTCTGCATACTACAAAAAAATAAAACTCAAGTATAGTTAATGCTCAAACAGAAAAAAAAATATTGATTGATTGATGATTGATGAAAGAGGATTTAATTTCATTTAAAGCTACTAGAGGAGGAAGAGGAGTATTAAATTGATTGGTGGAAGAAAATGACTGATGATTATAGTAATTCCAAAATGTTGATTATTTTTTTTGTAAAATATCGTTGACTTAAAAAGTCTTTAATTTGTTTAAATATTTATTGAGCATGAAGAGGGGAAATAAAACAAGTCAGCAAAAAAATCTCGGAGGCAGACAGGGCTCATTATACACGGTTTAATAAGGCCTCCGCACAAGCAAATGATATTTCTGCTTTTGGAAAGCACTTGAGACTCTTTCTGCTTGGAGAAAGGCCTTAAGTCTGAAACCCAATAACAATCTGTCAGCCATGACAGTATTACGATCTTAAAGTGACTTTTCACAGTAGACTAGGTTCTAGGTGACTTGCAGTTGAATGCTCGACCACTGCTACAAATAGGTCGTTATGCTTTGGTCTTGTTTACGTCAGATGTCGGGGGTTCGATTGCTACTTAGTAAGTACTTAAACGTATATCAATGACTATGTCAAGTGCATTGCTTTTGATGTATTTATGTTGTGGTGTTATGATGTTTGTGTATTAAACACACATACACTAACGTCATATTAGTGTGAACTAAGACTTACAACAGAACAGATTTTAAGCATATAAGCATTATTCCCGAAGCGGAAGAGGCGTAATTATACCCACAAAAACATTTTGTTAACTATAATTTGGACCTACTCACGTAATTCTGAGTAAATTGAATGTAACGAAATTGGAAGAATGTTGAAAGGGAAAGGTAGGTAAGATGGAAAGGCTATGAATATTGCTTATACGAATGAGTTGGAGAGTGTAAGCAATAACTTGCCTGGTCAGTGTCGCATAGCTGTAACTTGAACTGTTTGTTGGCGGTAAGTGCGAGTTCTCTAACATACTAACACTTCGAGTTTTTTGATATGTGTGTTTTCTATATCTGTGAATCCATTGTCGTCAACTCGTCACCGTGCAATGAAAACTAGTACTTGCATTAAACGTAATTTTATAACAGAAGAAAAACTTTTTGGTGAATAAATAATAAAAATAACTTGAGACACCGCAAACACGTATGGACTATGGTAACCAGGCTGGTGAAAAACATACTTATATAGGGTTTACCATGATTCCGGTATAGAATATAGCTACCTCCCTAGAGAACCAATGAAGACTATTGTAGTTCCAATTCCCTAGCAGACCCGTATACACCGGATACACCGTATTTACTCGGTGTAAATTTGGTGTATACTCAGTGTGGTGTATACTTAAGAGTATACTTAAGAGTATACTTAAGAGTATACGATAGGTATATTTGGTGTTTATTGATCACACACTGAGTATAGAAAAAAATACACCCAATGTACTCGGTGTGAATTCGAATCATATACCGCAAGTTTATACCGAGTATACACTAAATTTTTTTTTCAAAATCTCAATTAGGAAAAATTTTTAGAGGGTTACAAATACTAACGTAGACCGAAAAGTATTTCATAAGTGTGATTGTTGGTTCACAGGGCTGTTGGGCTTCGTAAAATGATAAACATTTGTGAAAAATACGCATACGCACATTCCCTTACATATAATGAGGGTCCGGAGAAAATACCCCACTTCAGTTTTTGTAACAGGTCCCTAAGTATAGTTTTTAAATTTAAATATTCAGGACACTATGTCAACAGTACCCTTGACGATAACGATGATATTGAAAGACAGCCGCGTGCCCTCTCCTGCTGGTGAGGCGGTTGGCACACTGCTCCAATCAGACTAAGCTCAACTAAGCTGACCCTCTTCCAGGCGCACTGTCAGGCGTTTTACACTAGCCAACTGTGGAGCAACTACACGAACCCCCTCCGTGTACAGTATCACAACATTTGAAATTTAATAAATGCATATTTTAATTTATTTAATTTATATTTGATTAAAGTACACTACTTGACCAAGTATGTAATTATTAAACTTTCAGTTCTAGTTAAAACGATTAAATTATAAGTTAATTTTGAAAGTATTTTAATCTTATTTTATATTTTATGTTGTTTTTTTTTTGTTGACTAGGTGGAAGATCCTGCATGGATGTCCTCCGCGCCTTGGGGAGGCGAAGGGGTCTGCCGGACTCTTACCGACTAAAAAAAACCAGTGCCTCTACTTTGCGAGGCACTGGTCGGTCGTCCCAAATGTTGATATGACGTATTATATTGTAGGTAATGAAAATATAAGTTAACTATGCCTGAAATAAACTTTATTATTATTATTAATAAAATAAAAATTGTGGCAATATCACTTACACAGGTTGTTTTATGTCATATTGAAGTTCGAGCGCTCTTAATGAAAAACCCGTCATATTGCTAAGACATATTATAGATAAACTACACCCAGACACAGTGACACAACAAATGATCGTGCTTTTCACATAATTATTTGTTTTGGGTGGGAATCAAACCCTCTGGGCCTCTGGTTCAGAAGTCAAGTTATTTCTTAAAAAATTTATTGTCTTTACAACAACTTTTTTACTCTGGACAGCCAATAATCTGTTTAATGTCAGACTGCAGACTGGTGGCCATTATTATCGAGCACTACTGTTTGACATCGAATAAAGTAGTTGATAATTATTTTATCGAAGATGCTGAATCTAAATAGTTATTAGTATTTTCACATCACTATTAATGAATGGAGTACACGAAAACATGGTTGTTTTTCAGCTTTCCTTGGAGATTAATTTGAATATGATCATTTTGCTTCAGTTTTGATCCTTATTAAATAATTATGAAGTAGTTTACAATAACGTAAAATATAACCATTTGTTATGTATAATATATGTAAATAACCTAGCGGTTAGCGTCTGAAAGTGCTTCTAGATAGTGAAGTTGTTATTAGAAATAATCATGCATTATATATACATTCAATGATTTAAGTAAGTGTTATTAATAGTTAAATACTTTCTCTGTATTCTTTGCTTAGTTTAAATAAGTTGAGGCTGACCGTAGAATAAAAACAGTGTCAACATTTTGACGTGTCGGTTTTTGGTTTTCGTGTTCGGCCGCCATGTTTGTCCTTTTATATTTTACAAATTGAGAGATTGAATGGGTAATTGCATATTACTTTTTACTACAAATGAGTATGCTAGTGTCAGATTTGTAGTTATATGACAATGAGTAATATCACTAACTTAAAGTAGCATTGGAAAATAATGTGTAACTACATACTTTGCGTCCTTTGTTATCCAGGTATTCAGGATGGTTGTTGGTGCAGCGACGTACCCAGGGAGGCAAGTGCTCCACAAGATGCAACCTATGGGCATGACTCCTCGTGAGTTATCAGAGTATGATGATTTGGCTACAGCACTAATTGTGGACCCATATCTTGGCATAACTACACACAAAATGAACATTCGTTATAGACCTCTGAAAACAAATAAAGATGAGTTAAAGAGTATTATTAAGGAATTCATCCAAACACAAGACTATAATAAAGCCTACACAAAATTAGCCAATGGAGAGTGGATGCCAAGACATTTTAGCAAAAATAAACACCAACAAAGCAAGCTAAGAGAACATGTCAGTATCTATTTATTTATACTCTATTTTACATTTTATTCTATAGCTTTAATTATCTATAGGAAATATTAATATGTTTTTACTGCTATTTCAGATTTATCGTTATTTGAGAGTGTTTGATAAAAATGCAGGATTTGTTATAGAGCCCTGTTACAGATACTCTTTAGAAGGTGGAGTTGGGGCCAAGATATCCACAACTAAAAAATTTTTTAAGCATGAAAGAATTGATTTTCTTGTTGGGTGTATTGCTGAAATGACTGAAGAGGAAGAAAAACAATTGCTACATCAAGGAAAAAATGATTTTTCAGTTATGTATAGCTGTAGAAAAAATTGTGCCCAGTTATGGCTTGGTCCTGCTGCATATATCAATCATGATTGCAGACCTACTTGTACCTTTGAAGCTACAGATCGTGGGAAAGCTTTTGTCCGTGTACTGCGAGACATTGAAGTAGGAGAAGAAATAACTTGCTTTTATGGAGAGGACTTTTTTGGAAATGGAAATTGTTATTGTGAATGTGAAACTTGTGAAAGACGAGGTAAGGGCGCATTTTCTGTTAAAAATGCACATAATGATGAGCAGTCAACTAGATACAGATTTAGAGAAACTGATAATAGAATAAATAGGACAAAAGCAAAGCAAATACAAAAGAATGAGAATGGTAAAAATCCTGAGAAATCTCAAATACCCTGTAGACAAAATACAGACATAGTTTCCCCACTTAGCATGAAAGAAATGAAGCAAAAAGGCTTAACAAAGTATGATGCTGAACTTCTAATAGCCCAAGGTTGTATTGCAGATGTTATGGATGGACCTGTAAATAATGAGGCACAGGGTAGTAGGGAGTCATCTGCTTCAAGTAGAGGAGAGAGATTAAGGCGACGCACAGACAGCAGTAGAATTACAAATGGTGTATTGATATCTAATAGTAATAATGTAAAACGGCGAGCACCACCTTCACGTTGCTGTAGTACAACCAGCTCACGCAGTAGTCGTGACTCCCACACTGGTATAGTTTTGAGAAGTCACAAACGCTTGCTTGACAGTTGTACACAGGCAACTTGCCCTAAAACTAAAAATGCATCTAAAGTAGGTACTGAGGCTAAATGCGATAGAAATCTTAATACACCAAAAGCAGAAACTGACTTAAATATTTTAGATACAAACCAAGTAAATATTAAAACTGAACCATCACAAGAAAGCCAGAAAGAAAATGTTGATTCTGTTGATGTTACCCATACACTAGAAAATACTGAAACAGATTGTGATACAAAAGAATCTCTTTTGCCATCCACAGAATTAAATATTTCAACTGAAGGAAACCTTGAAACATCTGTTAGTGATTCTAATGTTCAAGAACAAATGGTTGATGAAAAGAAGTGTGTAAGTGACAATGCTTGTGTGAAAAGTGAAATATATGATTTTAGAGAAAATGTTAATCCAAGTGAATCTAAGGATAGTAAATTGAGCAAGAATCAAAAAGTAGATGTAACTAATAGGACTGAGGAAGCAAAAAAAGAAACTGACTGTGGTCCACCCTGGCTGGCAGATAACTCTAACAAAAGTAATGAGTGTCCATGCACTCCACCACGCCGGGGACTCAAGTTAACATTACGAGTGAAGAGGAGTCCTGTAGTGGAGGAAGTAATGGATTGTGGTAATGCGACAGAGGCGACTGAATATGAAGTATTACGACTAGAGGGCGTTGACCCCGAGACAGCGCGACGTTTAAAAAAGCGGCGCCGATCTAAAGAGCGTCATCGTAAACACAGTCCAATCCGTCCTCTGCCTCCAATGAAACGCTTAAGATTAATATTTGGTAATGAGAGTCGTACTATTGATTTGCCAACTGCTATTTCAGCAGACTGACAGCCGCAATTACCTTATGGTTATTTTTCCACCGTTATTATTCAATTATTAGTTTAATTGACACTGATTAGGATTATTATATGTAGTATTTATTTGTTGACGTGAAGTTTCGACATTTGCGGAATGTGTGATAAGCATCAGATTTTAATTTGATGATTCCATGAAATATTTATTAAACCAAACAATTGAAAAGTGTATCTTGATTTCATTAGTGCAACTTCATTTCTTTAGAGCCCAAGTATGACAAGTGGATCTACAGTATCATAAACTCATAGAAATTTACTTTACTTTTCTTCTTAGATCCATTATTATTTTACCAACCACAACAACTAACCAAAAATGGAAAGTTTTTGTTATTCCTTGTGGTTGGTTGAAGGTGAAACTGGCCTCACTGTGAATAAAACTGCCATTTACTAAGAGAAATAAGTTTCTGAATTTTAATCCTTGGAAATGATTATTTCTTACTATTCAATTTAGAAAATAGGTTGACACTGGTTGAATTGCTACAGGTAGATCTCATTGCATTGTATAATTTATTTGTTCTTGTATCTATGACAATGAATTGTGTATATTGAATATGGTATGGATTTTTGATGAGCATAGTGAAATAAATTCTCTAATTAAAGAGTAATAATTATTATTAGTAATTATGTAGTGGTAAATTTCCATTTTGAACAACAGCAAGGCCTTGAGAGATTTAAAAAATAGGTCCAGGATTTGTTTGGCTTAACGGACTCTTTTAATTTAATCTTCACATTATAATAATTAACAAAAGTAAGCTCCACCAGGAAAACACTTAGGTCCTTGTTCATTTAAAGTGTTTTCTGTGTAATGTGAATAACATTGTTAATATGTACAGTTTCATGTTGATTTTATATTATAGGTTTGGGAATTAAATGTCGCCCAGATTGGAGCAGTATGCCTATACATTTTAGCAGTTGTAGGGTCATAGTTGTAAATAACACTAAATTAATTATTAAAATGTTGAAGATATATTTGGAATAAATAAAATTAGTGACGACTTTTTAGAGTGTAGGTACATTTTATATAAGGTGATTATGTTGGGAACCCTGATCAACAACTCATATTTACAAAAGACTAGAAACCTTGTGTTTTTGTTAATTACTTTTTATAGGGATGGTCTTATTCTTTAGAACCAAAGGACTGAATAATTAATAAATCGTTAAAATTATACATAAGTTTGATGTTGATAGTCAGATGATACATAAGAAACCTGCATCACTGAAAAATTTTAAGACATTTTTTCTGATATCAAACCAAATTTAGTAATAAATCCTAATATCTAAGTGTAATTAACAAATCTCTTATTTTTTAACTAAAAGACAGGACTAGGATTCTTATTGGATCTGATCTTAGTACTCAAGTACCTACCTCTATGAGTGGTCATTTCACAAGCTGTAGAATAATTTGTGTATGTACTTTATTTTACAAGTATTGGCTGTATTAGAAAATTTATGCACATAATGCTATATGGTTGGATCGATATTCTTCAGAATATCTATGAATTGCTAGTTCTTAAACTAGCTATTGTGGTATTCCTTTTTGGAATAGTTAATGTAATAAAACTAAGTTAGACAAAAAAAAGTTGCATATTGTTGACCATGGAATATTTTTCATTTCAATAATTATCACAATAAATTGCCTCAAGTTTCTTTCTAAGATTTTGTTTTAATATTTCCTTAGAAGGTATGCAGTCAGACTTATGTTGTGTTTTACTGTTAAAACTGCAAAGTGCTTCATTGATGTGACTGAAAATAATACTGCGTTGCCTCTGGACTAGTATATGTAGATATTTTGTATTTTGAAATGAAGGTACTAGTAAAAGTAATAAGTACGATGATAATAATAAATAATAAAAGCTTGTGCGCACAATGCGGTTCGGCGCCGCACCGCAATGATTTCGCCGCATTGGCGGGTAGATACGGGCGGTGCGTGGCGGTACGTACGTACGTATGCACTCTGTTTATAAAAATGAATGACTAATGACGTAGAAGTTCACGACGATACAATGCGTACACCCAGTGGCGTAACCATACCATCTGAAAAAGCAAAATCAATCGAACGCGGTCGATTGATGTGCTGGCTTTTAGGATCTTATAAAAGTTTGTCGTCACAAATTTCATCAAAAATCTCTGAAGAGTTTTAGGAAATGAAAGGCTGATGGACCATTTTTAACCAACTTTAAAAACAAAGGTCGACATAAATATACTCGACAGAATTATTTTTATGTGTGTATATTACGCGATATCTTTGGCATTTGTGATTGACACTTTTTTATAGTTAAAAACTGCTACTGCTTTTTGAACCCATTTTAATTCCACCCCACACGCACTAAAAACGTGTTTTTTGCTCAATCTTAATAACTTATTGACAATAGGCGCTTGAAACGTTAACAGATTGTACGAAAACGCCTCTCTTGGTGCTTCCTGTGCTTAGGCCTCGAGGCCGGGGCTAGGGGCTCTCTAGGGCCATGGGCCCGTGGCATTTTTCCGCTCTGCCGTCCTATTGTTACGCCACTGTGTACACCCCTCGCCGCCTCGCGGGTTACAAATCCAGTATACGTGCGGCACCAGAACGCACCGTGGTTTGCTAAAACGCCGGAGCGACACAGCTGCGCCGCCGCAAAGAATCTTGAGCATCGGCTCTTAAGGTGAAAAGTATCATGACATGAATTGCACAGGTGAAGTTTTACCCAAAAAATAAACATTTTATGGTAGACAGGTACAATATTTACTATTTTTATGGCTTTTCATTTTTATTACAAGAGTTCCATAGTTACAATTTATAAATGTCGCGAAATTAATAACGAAAAATTTAGTACTTTTGAGTTAATTTATTAACAACTTAAGCAATATTGACATTGGAATGCCCATTCTCAATATGACAAGCTGTAACTTCAGGCTGGGCCGGGCATAATACATTCTGCTTAATGTCCATACCTGAAAGAAAAAAGAAAATCAAATTATGCATGTACAATTAATATTAGGTAGTATTTAAACGAGTGACTGTAAATTTAAATTTTAAGGGTCAAAATTAATGAATTTGGGTTACGAAAATACTAAGTGAGCGACTGACTGAGAGTGACGACAAATTATTAGAACAGCAAGTCACAAACATTAATTGAAGCTGTTTGACCAAGTATTTCGTTTGTCATAGAATTCGGTTCTGGCATTTCGCATTGTGGTCGCAGTTCTAAACTAACCTAGCCATTTCTGTTTACTTGACTTTTTTTTTTTGGTGATTGGTGAGAGCGCGCGCGGAACACTGCGCTGCCTCTCGGGCCTGTATCTGTTCGGACGACGACTTCCCCAAAAAGTTCGCCGTCCGCAGGCGCTTCCTAAGGTGGCCGGAGATCATTAAACGCCCTCCGGCGCCCGGTGTGTTTAATTGACCTACCCTACTAATGTTAAATCGTCTCCAACTTAATATATCAGTCGCCCTCTCTGTATTTCTAGTCGCTCACTTAGTAATATGAAACCAAAACGAACTTCTAAAAGCGTGAGAAGTTAGTTTTATTTTTTTTATGAATCAATATTAGCCGTCAGTTTAGTTAATTTTTCGCTAACCCAAATTGATGCCGCTGAAGTTATTAAAACAGTATCATACCATTAATTTCTAAG
Source organism: Euplagia quadripunctaria (assembly GCA_963859945.1). NCBI lineage: Eukaryota > Metazoa > Arthropoda > Insecta > Lepidoptera > Erebidae > Euplagia > Euplagia quadripunctaria. The sequence continues at coordinate 15,547,984 of OY982565.1, read as the reverse complement.
TAATTTTTTATTCGCTCGTTTTCCCCATTAAATATTAATAAATAATATTCATGAAAAATTAAATGTAGCGCTTTTGAAGGTACGAGTCATTTTGGGTAACATTGGACCACTGTGAAAAATGCTTTCCCTTTTTTTTTATCTCAATATGAAATAAATTATTTTATGAATAATGAGCCTTATAATAATAAACCTTTAAAAATATGAATGACCAAAAAACTTCATTTGTAAAATCAAACGGCAGCTTTTTATTGCTTGAACGTGCTTGAAAAGTGTTGTGTTCAATTTGTAACATTTTGGGATTTTGAGCTAGAAATTGGTTAGATGTGGCATTTTTATGGCCATATAACTATTATTTAATTATTTCACTGATTTATTTCAAGCGAAACACAATTAAAAATTTCGTAATTACTAGCATTGATCTAGAAGACAAGTTATCAAATAATTTGGGGTAACATTGGACCGGTCTTGTTACCCACATTATGTTTTAAACAACACATAAATACTTTATGACTTTGTACAATGGTCTTTTTTGTCCTTTTTCAGACCTACAATAAATATATTATACAATGCCTCGAAGAAACTAAAAGTAACCAGGACACAGACACATTATAAGATGCAATAAACAAAGTAAAGGCAGGTGTATTAAGCCAAAGAAAAGCTTACGAAATTAGTCTTTGGTCTTGAATATGCAATGAAACTCATATTTTTATGAAGCTCACAGATTAAAGATTTACTAAATGTTGGTGATGTTTATTTTATCTTAAATAAAAAAAAACGCTTTCAACGTCACTTGTAATATATCTACAAAACCAGGGCATGTTGCTTACTTGCCTTTTCTGATGAGAACGAATTATTACATGTAAGAAAGTGAAACTCGGTTTGACATGTTAGTATGATTATTTTTATTAACATTTAATAGGGTCCGATGCCTTTAATATAAAACATGCAATAAAATGGAGTTCCAAGATGTTACAAATGTTAAATGTAAATATAGTCCAATGTTACCCTAAAATCAATGTAACTTTGGACCACACCTGTTTCTATGTATTTTTTATTTACAACATCTAAAAACTAATTACATAAATGAATGTATAGTTATTTTACATGAATTATTGTCAAACCATAGAAAATTTTCTCATAAGTGGTAAAATGTTAATCAGAATTACTGTAAGGATATTCTAAAACTGTATTTGAAGTGCCGATAATGAAAATCATCATAATTATCTTACTTAATACTAGCCCACATCTGTGAGAAAAAAACCCATGAAGATTTTTTATATCCCTAAGAAATTATTTTTGTGATAAAAATAACCTACATTCTTCTTCCAGGTCCCATCTATCTGTATGTCAAAATTCATAAAAATTTGTTCAACATCAACAGTTAAGGTGTGAAAACGTAACAGAGAGGCACTTTTGCATTTAAAATATTAATATGGATATTAAAATTGGGGTAACACAATGGTTATGGTGTCAGCCTTGTAATTTAATAGTAGTTTGTTTAAACACATAATGGGAACAGGTAATGTTGTTACTTATAGTTCCTAGTACACTACTGATGTCAACTAAATCCTAAAATCGAGCAGGGTTAACACCAATATGAGTAATATGTGACCCATGTTATCAATATTATTTTTGCTGCATGGCCAACTTGATTGTTAGGACTAGAAGAGCTGTATTATAAACAATAATGTAAGGCTCCAGGACCTATATATCACTAGCCCTAAAGTAGAGTATAGTAATCAGTTAAATAAGATGTTCAAAAACTGGTGTGACAACAATGTAACAGATCACACACAAGAGTGTGAGGTGTTATATTTGTATAGGTCCTAAGACCCTTAAAAGCACCACTTACTTCTGGAATTCCCATTCTCTGTTGTCAAGTGGGCAAACTTGTCTAGTTTTCAGCCAACGTGAGATACAATGAAAATGGAATGCATGCTGAAAAGAATCAGAGATAGGTGTATAACAATTTTGATAATTGAGTACAATGCATGTATTATTTTATCTATTATTCTTACATTACAAACGCCCCAAGCAACTGTGCATTCATCACTAGTAGCAGATGCTTGGTTGGCTTGACATTCTATGCACAAATCCATAATGTGGTTACGGCAAATAGCGCAGTTGTCGACTACGATATCTGTAATACAACGGGGGTTTCAATTAAATAAAATGAAATCAAAAAGTACTTTTGAAAAGGTACTGATATTTTGTACTTGATACAATTTTATGCAAGGGTTATACAAATAGGGTAGGCATACGTACCCCAGGCCCACAGAGCGACAGCGTTCCACTAGAAATAAAAATTAAAGGGTTAGAAGCTAAATGTAACAACAAAGAAATGCCATACCGTTACAATGAATATGCGTAAATCAATTTACCTTCTTGACTTCAAATCTTTTTTTATCACCCTTTCCACTACTTGAAGATGCCATTTCGACTTCTTCTTCATCTACATCCATGACAGAGGCCATATTTTCAAAAATACCTTATTTTTAAGATTTAAAACGAGGAAATATTGTACACAAATTTGACAGAAATGACAGCGCGCTTTTGAAGGCTATATTTTTATGATGTTTTTAGTGCAAATTTTCCACAAGTTTGTAACACAGGCATTTGGATTTTGTCAGTCAGAATAGGGCCCTAAAAATGTGAACCACAAACTTGATTTTAATAAGTTTACCTTATCAACCATAAATATCAGATTGATTTTATTTACATAAACTTAGATACATGACTGAGCATACCCTACTTCAAACAAACAATTTCAATTAGAGATTAGAGGTACAGGTTTAAATATTGTTCAACTGGTAAATTTACATAGATGAGTTTTACTCTTATACCCATGATGTAGAATCGATAGGCAAGTGTTTCATGTTTAGTAAATAAATTTGAATATCGTTGAATATTATCCGTTAATTGTAAAGTAAAGGCAGCTAATGCACAGATCTTATTTTTTTTCGATTATTCTCATGGTTTTGTCTACTATGTAGGTATAGGTAGGTACCTATACCTACGAGGGATGTAACGGAGGTGAGTTTATCGAAACCTGAGTCGGAATCGGAGTTTTTAACTTCGTTCGTCGCCATCGTTAAGGGTGTGGCGTACGCTTACCCCCTACTTTAAACAAGCCCTAAAAATACATCAAAGCATCACACGTCCCCTCTCGGAATGTGCACGATACGCGGCGCACTTTAGTCTTATAAGGTACTTATTATATAGTCAGTCACACAGCCAGCGATAATCCTCGTAAGCAACCACGAAATCTGATTGGTTGCTTACTAAAAGACATTGTAAACATAGTTTAAGTTGTCTAATTGGTTAATGCGCGTATTATACGGAATATAATGTACACAACTTGTATGACCAACATTGTAAATATAAATAGCGTAGGCGTAGATTTTAGCAAATTAATGTAAGTTCGATTCGATCGAGACCTTTCCCTGGAGTTTCACTTCATACTAGCTACGGTCGAAGGGTTATTTAGCCTGGCCGATCTAGTTGGAGGTACCTTATCCTGCTCCTAGTATTACTTGACTTATATTCACCTTGTCTTGACTTCACGGTGAAAACACAGTGGAGACACTGTGTAACCATGATTGATTTCAATGTGTTTTCACTGTGTATTTGTTCCATTAGTACACAGTGTTTCCACAGAATTATCATAGTTACTACACGATGAAACCAAGGTATTTCTCAGGTGTACTCGCAGTGGTCACACCGTCAATCTATAGTGTATTCACGGTGTATTTACGCCAAATTAATTGCAAATTAACGATTTTCCCACAGTATGCGGATTTCATATGGAATTTATACAGTGATATCGTGTTTTTACTGTATATATATATATATGAATACATGAATACTCTGGTTCTACAACTGAAAAATTAATTATGCAGATCCAAGCTTCTCCTGATTACCATCGGTACCTATCGGTTGACCAGGATCAAGCATGCTTACAGTAGAGTGTACTCAAAAGAGTTCATAGTCTTTTAATCTACTCCCACAAGGCTACAATTTTAGTATGTTATAAGTTACATATGTTTATGTGTAAAAATAAAGAGGCAGTCATGGGACTGCCGACAGAAGTGCAAACTTAAACGATACGACGAACTTAAAACGTCACATTACACAAGGCCCAAATTTTGAGGGAACATTCTTTCAATTGTTTAAAAAATATAATTATGTAAACAGCCAGAATATTGTAGCGGGTGCAGGTATCTGCCAAACAAGTATATAATAGTCATGACGCTCGATGGGAGTGCGAGCGCAACAGACTTGTACGAGTTCTAATGTTAGAAAGAAAGGATATGATGTATTATATTGTGAAGATATGATGAAGGATCACTGAAATTAAAGATAAACAGAGTTATACGTAAAGTATAAATTTTTATTTATCTTAACAAATATTTATTTTTCAAACTTATTATTCAAATCGTCTCCATACGTACATACATAATATTATTATGGTAATTTATTATTTATCGTCTGAATCATAGTGATAATTTATTATCTATCGTTTCATTGCTTTCTGAAAAAAAAAGCAGTCAGTCGTAGGACTGCATGTCAGAAGTGAAAACATAACTTCACAATATATTTGCATACACACACACACACACACACACACACACACACACACATCTGTATATATATATATATAATTCGGTTCAAAATAAAAAGTAGGTAATAACATATCTAAATGTATACATAGGGTACACTTAGGCCTGCCATCACTTAAATTGCCGACGCCGGACAAAAACTTAAAACAATCCAGACTTATAGGTGAAATTGAGATTCTTTCCCGGACACCTTAAAAAAAACGCCGATTCCATTTAAATTTTTAGCTTATTAACGATTCATCTAACAATTATAATTGTCCCTTGGTACAGAGTGTCCGGGTTTTACCCGGACGCTTTTTGAAAACCCCGCCCGGACGCTCCCCGGGCGCTCTCTAAACTAGGACAAATCCGGGGAAACCCGGACAGATGGCAGCCCTAGGTACACTGGAAGTTCTGCGCTCCTGGCCGCTCATAAATGTTTGAATTTCGAATGTAATATTTTTTTAAATATAAGAAACTCGGCTCCGACTTACGAATTATAGATCAGGTCACGTGTCCTGACTCGAGTTTAACACTTTTTACCCATCCCAAAAAGTGTCCAATAAAGAAGTTTTCACTTTAAAAGTTTTATTAATAAATAAAATGAAGACAAAAGAATTTAACATACAAACACTATATGTACAGATAAAAAACTGACTTTAATGACCAGTAAAATGCTAGTACTTATTTAACATAATATTATGCCACTTGAATTTTTTTTTTATACATAATGTACATTCACTTTCATTACCGTAGCAATATTACAAGGGTCTTCATTAGACACTGCTTTTTTGTTCGGAAACCAGTTTGGACCCTGGCCTGTAGCATTTATCCACAATTTTTTTTTTGGATCTTTTGGAAATCTAAAATAAAAATAACATAACACTAAAAGTATATCTGCATAATTTGACACTTTACATTTATATTCATATATTTTAAAGTTTATTAGATAAGCATAAGCTAAAATGTGTACTTGACTCGACTTTCAGGCATAATAAAAAAAATCCTAAGAAACAAAAGCAACGTATCATGTGCACATCCCTAGTTTACGGGAGCCAGCTAGCACTACGAGCTTATTGTGCTAGTGGGAGAATCGGCAAACCAACTCATACATTGCGTCGCCAACAGTATGATTTATTATGTAAGCCATACTAGGCCAGCAATGGTTTAAATTCGCCATACTATGGCGAATTTAATATTTCATCATCATAAAAATCAGGGTACCATATTTACTTCTTGATTATTATGGCAAAATAAAGTTTAATTCTTGTAGTTACGTGTGAAATAAGATGTCATCTTTCATATAATTCACTTTAAAGCTGCTATTTCCGCAAACAACCACTGTACAACGCAGCATTTCGAGGTATTGACAAAATGTTAGAGAAGTGACGCGGTCGCTGGTTGACACTCGATTAAAGACAGGAATGAATAACAAGCACAATTTACGCCAGATACGGGCGCACGCGCCACGACTTCTTAACGAATCTCCCTGTTTCAATGATCTGAGGGGTGAATATAAGTTGATACTCTGACTCTCTGAGCAAGTGGTATAGGGGTAGTTATCAATCGGGTACGCCTTTCCCATAGAATAAGAAGAAGATTTGCCACTTTCGTGCCAAAGTTAGCCATGTTTTCTAGACAAGTACTAGCAAAAATAATAGTTTAGTGTAGATTTGTCGAAAACCATGATTATATATTTTTTATATTATTTTAATAATTATTATTCTGATTTTTATGTTAAAATGTAACTTACGGAATGAATTATTATTATTATTTGTTGTCTATGGAACCAGTTTTCTCAAATAAATAAATAATAATAATTATTATTACATTATACCTAATTATGTAATTTGTTGGTAAAGTAACCGCGGATTGTTAACAGCATGGCTGGGCAAAATATATACTTTATTTTAATTAAATTAAAATACAACTTATAAAATACAGTATTTTAAATAATTGTAAAATTTGTATTTCAACCATTAATCGGTACAAGAAAAATCTACTTTTATGAACACTAGATTCTAAAATGCTTTTTTTATACTACATCGGTGACAAAGAACAGTCCAGCGTTCCGGTAACGGAACGTAGGGAAGCTTACAACTTTATGGGAGTCGCATGCGCGTGGCCTACCCTTAAAAAACCTGTTAACTCCTGTCTTGAAAAACCCCATACTGTAGTCCCATGGGGAAACCTCGGCAGAGAGCTCATTCCACGGCCGGAGCGTTGGTGGTTAGAAATTCCTTTGAACCGTACCATTGGGGATCGGTGTGGTGGTAGAATGCTGCTGTGGGCGTCATGTCAAACAGTTCCTCGGGGCAAAGTTTTACGAGCGGTAGAACATACTTATGGAAACAAAGTCACTCCTTAGGCTAATGAGGCTCGTAAGGGTTCAATATCGCTCGTCAGGATCGAATCGTGGAATTCGCATAGTTCGTCTTTGAATAGAGTCAAAAGGCCCAAAATCAAATGCTTGAAACATAGTAGACAAAAGTGTTACATACTTTATGCCGATAAAGCCGAAGCCGAAGCTATGCCATATTATTATATTATCACAATAATCATTGTACCTATCCATTTTTGCAATAAAGTAATTTTAATTTGAAACTGTCATGAATACTATGTCCCGTTTCGTTTGTCCTATGGCATGCAAATGCCAATCATAATAAGGAAATAATTATTTAATGATATTAAAATTACAATTACAAAATAATAATTAATTAATTAATAACAATGTAATGTCATTATTATGAAAGATAACATAAAAATATGTAAGTAGATACATTATTCATTGCATTCTTTATAAGACATTCAGTCTGTAATTAAACAAAACACTTTCTACGAGCCACCTCCGCAGTCTACGCCGCAATAAATTATGTATGTATTGGTACATGTGTGTACATGTAGGTATTTCTCTTAAAATTTTAGGTACCTATTATTATAAACTTTGATCACCATACCAATTATTACCTATCTTATCTTTGACCATACTATGACCTATAAGTCCTATGACATTTTTTTTGGTACAACACGGTAAAGGATTTTTATACGGCTAATTTACTTTTACCTTTCGAGATATGCTGCTTATTTTCATGCGCTTTGGCAAATATGCGTAGATAACTTTTAACAAACATGGCTATTTCGAGTATGTAACAGGAAACTACTGTAAGCATTTTGGTTTTCTTGAATAATGGTCTACACGATTCCAAAGATTTTGCACCACAGAGACACAAAATATGGCTCTTACGTAATTTTTTTTTTGGGAGAGAATTAATTAATTTGTCTAAAATATTTATGTCTATTGATAACACATACACATAATAAATTAACTAGATTAACTCGAACGCCAAATTTCATAAATACAGCTTAAATAGTCATCGAGATATCATCGTTTAAAAATCGGCATTTTTATCACTAGCTGACTGACATATATGATGAAAAACCTAACCCACTTCCCGATGACCTAGAAAGTTGAAATTTGGCATCCAGCTGGGGATTTGTGTGTATGCAATGAAAAAAATCAGAAAACAGAGAATTTTTACAATTTAAAATATTTTCCAAACAATTGATTTTTATTAATACCTAGTCCCTACCGCCTTTCGAAATTACATAAAAACATTTTTTTTTGCGGGAGGATAGGTAATAGTAGGTAATGTACAAAAACTATACAACGTAAACGCAGGAAAAATGTTAATTTTACAAATCACTTTTGAATGAATACCTATTATTAATTTCTTTACAAGGGTGATGATATCCCATCAAAAACATAAATGTGAAAATGGAATCCAAGTTCAATATTAAGAATATACGTGGTTATCGACTATGTCGACAAAAGAATTGAGATCTAAATGGTTGCCAAGTTCAGTAGATAATCTTTTTTACAATTGTTTGGCTACTTACTTAAATACAGGCTGTATCCAGATACACCACGTTTAAAACAATGTTGAGCATACCTATGATTATAAGTTTCAAACCAAAAATGAAATAAAAATTAATTATAGTTTTTATTTTTATTGGTCAATATAATAATCAATAGCAGTCATATTGATAAAATAAATAAAGATGTTTACAAATCACGATTTCTCTAAGCAGTATGGTGATTTTTTAATTCTGTGCCTTCTACATCTATGTTATTATTGCCTTCCTTTTTCCTTTTATATGAATTTTTCCAGATTTCATAAAAGCATACAGTTGCTTGAAACCTATAGCAAACTAGCAGGGGAACTGACACATGAGTTATGAGTGTCCAGGCCCAAACACCATAAAATTCCATCTGAAAAAAAACCCATGAATTAACTTAAAAATTTATTACTTTGGTTGTTGTCACCGTGACGTTCGACAAGAGCAAAGTGACAAAAAGAATAAAAATGTTTTTTTTTTTCAAGATGGACGAATAGACGTCAATTTTTTTACGTTTTTGTTATTTAACTTGTATAATTATAAAACACTTGACATTGGCGGAATTCCTGCGCTGATTCTTGCGCGGGATAGAGTCCATAATAAAAAAAAATTAAAAAAAATAAAAATAATATTGACATAGTTTGTATCCTCTTTGTCATATTAGCCTAAACATCTAAGAGCAAAAATCTAAACATATTTTGTTCGATAGGATGTTCCGATGTTTTGTGTCGCTCTCGCTCAGACACCAAAACGTGTAGAAAAATATAATTTATATTTTTAAACGCACTGTTATGAGTGTTGGCTCATCAGGTAAGAATTTAAATATTACATAAAGTAACCGAGACCACATTACTGTGGTCAATGAGATCGCCTTCTCTGGCTTTGGGAACGGGTGACGAAGTGCAATGCCCTCTAGCTAGATAGATAGATAAACTATTTACTGAACAAAATATACAAAATGATACAAAACTATATATAGAAATTCTTACAAACTAAAAGTGAGCCTTGTACTCTTTCAGGCAACCATTGGATGGAACGAGAGTTTACGTATGGCAAGAGGAGTAGTAGTGTATAATTGATTGAAAATATTATTTAAGTAAATCTATTACTCATAATAATATATACACGGCAGTTTTAATGCATTCAGCATCGTAGAGCCATGTAAGCTTAGATAATATAATTAGAGGGACCCGGAGAAACACACCAGCGCCCAACGCAATGGGCTAATCAAGGCTACACTATTTTTAAGAAAAGGAAAGATATGTTGCTACTATCGTTGCTTTTGGGCAACAAAATTACCATCTAACAACCCTTTTGTGACAAGTCCCTCGGTAGAGATGACAATATAATAGTTTTTACTCCTGGCGCCTTATCAAATTTAAATTTTATTCATTTATTGTTACATTTCGTATAAAAATAAAAAATAAACCTGTATAGGATGGAATTCTGCTCTTGCATTTTTGACGCGATTAATGAGCCATAATGCGAAGTTTCCCACTAACAGGAACGTCACTAGTTGCCGGCCTGGCCTTTGGCGTCCTGTGCCTCTACAGCGTCGTGACCACGCGTCTAACACTAGTAGTGTCTGGCACGAACTTTGAATGACGGCACATAACGGTGATATTATCCTGTAATCATAATTTGTGATTAGGGCTGGTGTAACAGCAAATAAACTTCGTATAAGGTATTGCCCTATGGAAATAACATAATCCTAAAACTTTGAAAGTTTCGTAAGGTTCAACAATCAAAATAAAAACAATATTGTTATTAGAGGGGCGTTTGTTTTCGATTGATGGGTTACTACTATTTCGTTGGTTTAGTTGCAAAGTGTTTTTACTGGGGCCCAGATAAACATCGGACCCAGCTAGTGCAAATTAGTCGAAATGAATAGGTACTGATAATTCTGCGCTATCTGTACCAATCAAAGATTTGTACTATGGGTTGCCGATCAAGTTATTACTTTTATGATTTTTTTTTAAATATAAATACCGGTTTATTCTAAAATAATTCGGTGACTTATGTAAGTATAGAATACAGTATTGCATTATTTTCATTGGAATTAGGAATACTCACCTGGTTGCTCTCGTTTCCTTCGAATATCGATGGATGACGAAGCCAGCTCCAATGATTTGGAATAAGTAGTAGAGGTAGACTCCACATTGTGTAATCAGCAGGAGAGAATGTTCCAGAGGTAACGCTGTTACAGATCGTTTTAGTGGCAGAGTCCGCATCCTCTGTATGCATGCTCCCGAACCGATAGCCATTACCAGGAACAGGATGGTCTCCCATATATTGATCTTAAATAATGACATATAAGTTTAACGTTTTTTATTTCTTTGTAAAGTACAAATTATATTTAAATTATAATAACTATAAATTTAAAATTTAAAACACCCCCGACTCGAAAATCCCTTCAACGATTACAAAATGCCTTACATCATTTTGGAAAAGAGCTGATACTCTTACACTGCTAGACTGATATTAACCAAACATAGCTAAGAACCACCGCAAGGAAACTGGTTTTTAAATGAAAAAAACCGCATCGAAATCGGTCCATCCGTTTGAGAGCTACGATGCTACAGACAGACACACACACACACACACACAGACATCGACGTCAAACTTATAACACCCCGTCGTTTTTGCGTCGGGGGTTAAAATATTGTCGCTAAGACTTTACTAACCCACAATTAATAGGCTCCAAAATAAATTAAGAATTCTGTTGGTCTAGCGGTTAGTGATCCTGACTGCTTAGCTAGAGGTCGTGGGTTTCGATTCCCACCCAGGACAAATTATTGTGTGATGAGCATGACCATTTATACTGCGTCTGGGTGTAATTTATCTATAATATTTATGTATTTAATAATACATAAGTATGTTTATCAGCAATCTGGTTAACATAGTATAGGCTCTGCCTAGTTTGGGATCAGACGGCGCTGTGTGCGACGCGTCAAGAAAACAAAAATCAAAATACTTTGTAAATCATAAAAAAATTGTTTCAGTCTCAAACTACAGAGATTTATTTTGTGGTTCTCGCAATTTTTGTCAAAATGTATACCTGTAGTAAGGCTAATTCCATATGTTCTTCTTTGTGGAAGAGTCCATTGAATAGCATGAGACTGACGATAGTACCACATAGAACAGCTACACCCATGAAAAGGCCTTTGTGTGCGCTGCCACAGTCCACTGAGAAATGGTTATTTGATTTGGCACGAGCACAACATTGGTTTTTTGCAGTTAAAGTAGGAAGCGGCGCCTGCTTTTCTTGTTTCTAAAATAGAACGTACATCATGAAGCCACAGAAAATAGCCTTTATTCCATCTAGTCCTACCAGTAGTTCGAGAGTCGAACTGAGGAGAAAATGGCACGTTATCGTTTTAATGCGATGATGGCTTATCTAGCAGCTTCTTTCCGTTATTAGCTATAATAAGCTCACAGTAGGTAATTACTTACTGTGAGCTTACAATTTGATGTAATCATGCAGATATATTTTTAAAGTAGTATTAGCGTAGTTATAGATAAGTTACATTCTTATTATAAAACATTTTGTTCACTCAATACATTGTACATTCAATATCGCTTCGACAAGAGTAATGACTTCTTTTATATTATATACACGTATTATATGTATATTATAATATTATATTATTACATAATTATAAAAGCTGCTTACCGAACCAGGAACGGTACAGATGTCGTTCCAGATAACTATTATGATGATGGAACATAGGAGACTGTACTCCACTCCACATGGCCTCAAATACGGATTAATACTCTTTATTAGCGGTGTAATCATATCCGATACGTTGCAAGTCCAAGTCAGATTTTGCACTGTTATGTTATTTATCCAAGAATCATTTGTGTCTATAGTCAAGTCTTGTCGTTCTAGGCTTATATTACTTAATTGATAGTTTGCGGGTATGAATTGACGTACAGTAATGTTGGCGTAACGGATAAATACAGGACGGTCATAAGCCATTGCGATGATGTCGTCTCTTGTTTCTTGAACGACAACATTTAGCCATTCACACACATTTGTTGCGATTAAATGCATAAGGCCAAACCTATCGATCACTACCCCTCGCATTGGATCCAATATCTGAAAAAGAAAATTTCAAATACTGCAATTTTGAGCTAGCGTTTTGTCCCAAGTGACTAAAGATTCGTTCTTAATCATAATAAGGTGTTTATTTCAGAATTTTAATATCAACTTCCTATTTGGTTTATGGTTTAAGTTAGGTTTTAGTAGACGCGTTATTAACAACGTTGAATAGAATCCCTTTTGAAATGCTATTAAAATGAAAGTGTAAAAATAATACATTCATATTCTTCGTGCACTCGTGAAGTAATACAGGTGACTTGTATAATGTTATAATGATGGAAATATACACCACCAAAAGGTAACTGAAATGAGTATACCCATTCCGGGCTCATAGTTTAACAGCTTCTAATCTATGCCGCCCCCCCGCTCTCCTTCCCAGGAACTCTGGCCATCCTAACCAAAAAATCAGGAATACGTAGACCTCATTAAGCAAGCAGTGAGTGATTAGAAGAATGAGATCCCGAAACGACATAGCTGGGTCCTGATTTAAACGAAAAACCATTTTCTAGTTGTTGATAGATGGCGTTATATTTTCCAGCTACATGGCGGTGTTAAGACTCTTTGATCTGAATAGTATGCAAAATTACCAGATAAAATATTTAAAAAGTTGTGCTACATTATATGTAGCTAAATTAGAGGTTCGAATCAAGTTTGATTTAGAATTTGTCCAAAATGCATCTTCTGGTTAAGTATTACATTTCGTGATAAATGCAATAAACAGATTTTTTTTTAACTTCATTTAGTTTTGGGACATTTGAAATCAGGAACTGATTCGCCTGTATCGTAAATATTGTACTTATTAGCGCCTTACAAAATATGACCGAGTGCACAACAGGGACTTCGTGATTGACATATTAGCAGATTGTGTGTTCCTTACAGTGTTACCTATGTACGGTCAAGGTCGCTTAAGTCTATCTCATGATCTAAGATAGAAGAGAATATATTTATGCTCATAAACAAAGTTTTTAAATATTATTTTGAAAGGGTTCTTTATAGCTAGGTTTTTTTTAAACTGAAGAATCGTACAGTTTTTTCCTAATACTTTTAGTTTTCCTACGTCGCTTTCGCCCATATCAGTCTTGCAGGGCTTATCTGTAGAACCGTAATAATTTACAATTACGAGTGACCATTGCAGGTGCCATAATAAACACTAACAATTATAACATCAATGAAAAAGTAATACAAATAATAATATCTACCTACTCGGTATCTAGCTACCCGGCCACGCGTTGCTGTGGTAAGGTAATTTGCAATAAAATAAAAAAAAATAAAAAAGAACTCCCCTATCTTTCAAGTGGACAAGTTTCAGTTGATTTCTTTTACAGCTTCATTAATTTAACTTGATGCGTCCCCGGGTTCCTGAGAAAAAGGTCTTGACAGACAGACAGACGGAGAACACAGTGATCCTATAAGGGTTCCTTTTTTTTCTTTTGAGGAACGGAAACTTAAAAACATTCTTCAGTATCAATCAAAATACATTTTCTTGTATGGAAAAGCAAGCTCTCGCTCCATTGTTTTATGTCATCATCATCATCATCATTTCAGCCATAGGACATCCACTGTTGGACCTACCTCAATGACTTCCAAGAAGACCGGTTGGAAGTGGCCTGCGTCTACCGACGGCCTGCGATCTTTACTAGGTCATCTATCCACCGCAATAATGGATGTCCTAAGCTGCGCTTTTCGGTCCGTGGTCCAGAACTCAGAACTTTTGTTTTATGTATGAAGAAGTCAGAAGTCTCAGAACTTTTGTTTTATGTACTTATAAAAAGTTAATTATTATTTTTAGCATCGAACCTGTACGTACATCCCAATAAGTCTATAATGTTCATAATATCTACTTACATCAGTAAATGAGAATATAAAGACAGTTTGAGCCACTAAGAACAGTATTCTTAGTACAGGCTTGACAGCTATCACGGCCATCTGACAGTCACCGGAGAGGTCGAAGTACCCTCCAAATTGGAGACATGAGTAGATGATAGAACCTACTCCAAACCCTGCAACTCCTATATGTAAATAAAAGCTGCCATATCGGGTTCGTCCTGTATTTTCTAGAAAACAAAAATAAATATGTTAGTTTTTATTTCCCTTTATTGTTTTCAAACTTTCGCGACTTGTATATCTATTATTATGCATCAATTGGGACTTAATCGCTATAATATTTACAAGATATGATACCTTTTTGGTTACCAGATGTTTGACCGAATTACACCGATCATGGTCACGGGTGAAGTCCGTCCGTGGCCACGATTGCTGTAATTCGGTTTCGGTTTGGGCAGATTTACGTACCCAATATCAACCCTTTACATTTTTTAAGAGTTACATAACATGTTGGTGGTTTATCAAGCTATACAGTGTACGTGTGGAGTGATGTACGTCAAAGAGACGCAGACGGTGGAAAGTAAAAGGAAGAAAACTTTTTATTCATTCTGTAGAAAGTAGGGAGGCCTAAGCGCTGGGCTGAGGGTAACGGGTAGGGATATTCATTGTCCTGCAGCGCCCTAGAAGATCCCCAGGGATTTTTTCTTCAATTACCCTGTGAACCCCTTGAAACTTTGTGTGGTTTTACTCGGTTCGATTCTACCATACCTCTACCCTCTAACCGTCAACATCGAGGAGGTGACAACAAGTAGGGGATTCCATACTATTCGGGAACTACCTGCAAGTCACTCACCTTTCAAGGTTAAAACGCCTTGAGTTTACCTTCCTTAAGAGAATAGCAGGGTAGTACTTTGATCAACTATTGTTTGTGTTACAGAGTAGTGTCACAATCAACGGCAGGGCTGGAAACGCACGAGTGACAATGCTGGTGTCGCGAGTGGCAAACGGCTTACTTTGTTTGGATATACGAGGGGCCGTTTTTAAGTTCGCGGAATGGAGAACAAGGATAGTAAATAAAAATGAAATTTTATTTTTCTTTTTCAATATATTCACTTGCAACCCTAATACACTTCTCAGATTTATCAATTAGTTTGTTTATACCTTCATAAAAAAATATTGAATCTTTCTCCGAAAAATACGCTGACATTGCTTCTTTCACTTCTTCATCGTTTTTAAATTTCTTCCCCCGAAGTTCTTTTTTAATTTTGGGGAACAAGTAATAATCGCTGGGCGCTAGGTCTGGACTATAGGGTGGATGATTTATAATATCGAAGCCTACTCTGTGCAGGGCAGCCAACGCAACGCGACTCTTGTGAACCGGCGCATTGTCATGCAGGAGCAACACACCTTTCGTCAATTTTCCTCTTCTTTTCTCTTTGATTGCTTCTTTGAGCTGTTCTAATATTGAAGCATAATATTCGCCCGTTATAGAGACACCTTTACCTTTGTAATCGATCAATAATATTCCTTCTGAATCCCAAAAGATCGTCGCCATGAGTTTTCCAACTGATTGTGTCACCTTAAACTTCTTGGGCGGTGGTGTTCCTTTTTTATGCCACTGCATGGAGTCTTGCTTAGACTCAGGTTCATAATGGTGAACCCAAGTTTCATCCCCAGTTACAATCCGGGCCAATACACCATCTTTATCCTCACTACAGAGATCCAAAAACGCACGTGAACATTCGACGCGCTGTTGTTTTTGCGGCGGCGTGAGCATTCTTGGCACCCATCTTGCACTGACCTTTGTCATGCAAAGATTATCATGCAGGATTTTTAAAATGGTCGTATCGGATACTCCAGACATTTCTGCGATTTGTTTCTTCTTTAGCCGGGCATCTTCCAGTACATTTTTTTCTACTTTTTCAACAAGTTCCGGAGTAGTCACGTCAATAGGCCGACCTGGTCGGGGGTCGTCTTCAATAGACTCTCTGCCTTGTTTAAAAAGTCCATGCCACTTATAAATCATTGTTTTCCCAGGGCAACATTCCCCGTAAACCAATGACATCTCTTCCATAATGTTTTGAACAGACTTTCCTTGTTAAGTCAGGAACTTTATAACGGCGCTGTGTTCGATTTTCTCCATGTTTTCAGTTTCCTTCCCGATTGAGTTGCTTGATCAGCGATAGTTCAAAGACTAATGACCCAATTAAGATAAAACTTGGTATTTATACTAATATTGTATAATGTAAAAATAATATATCCCCTCCATTCCGCGGACTTAAAAACGCACCCTCGTATTTGTCACCGTAAGAGTTTGAACATCGTTAGTTAGTTATTAGTTAATAGTTAAACCATCTCGCGATATTATAAACTGAAGAAATATTATGCACTGAACCTTAAGTTTTAATTTATAATCTATCAATGTCAAATCGTCAAATTTTAAATGAATCTGCAGGGTTAATACTTTCTCCGGTGGTCCAGAGTCTGCATTCTGTGCCTGGGCACCGTTGGCGCCACCCTAGCTCCGGCACTGCATATACTTACATAATTTAATAATATTATAACATAACTATAACTTAACTGGAGGGGATAACAAGGATACTAGTAATAATTATGTGACCGACGGTCGGCCACGGTACGTTACATGTTACTTATGTTAGTTTAAAAAAAAAAATTAGAGGCTGCGCTTTAATAGCAAGGATGTATGAAAAAAGTAACTAAAAAATCTATGCGATTCAAATTTGATTAGGAATCACTTTGCGCCATATTGTGATGTCATAGCTGTCAATTTGTACCAAATAGGTTGGATGAGAGAGAAATACTTTTGAAATTATCAATTTTTTTACAAAACGACGTTAAAAATTTGATCAGATATGTTTTTTCTATTTAAATTTTGTGAAAATTACAACAAAGAGCTATATATATATGTTGGCCTGTCATGTTCGGCAAGTCTATACAATGACGGTTCAAGGTATACTGGTCATTGAAATAAACCAAACATTCAAAACTTAATAAATTATGGTTGAATATCGCCCAGCAGGTGATCTCTAGTTTTTTTTTAAATTATGAAGTCAATAGATTCGGTAATACTACAGTTAAAAAAAGGAAAGTAAAAAAAAATATGTTACGCAAATTAGTTTTGTGTGCCAACCAAGTGTTGTTTCGAAGTGACAGTTGACAGATTAAGGTGTTTGCTGTTCCTATTTAAAACGCATGTCGACTAAACATTAACGAGGCTTCAATTCGGATAAGTGTGATTAGCGCCTTATGATAAAGATTATATTGTTTTCGAATGGAACTTTTCAGGTAGGGTAAATTTCCGGTCATTGGACGATGAATCAGAGGCTGACTGATGTATCTATTATTCTGCGGATGAAGTGTTAAAAAAAATGCTGGTATTTAAGATTCCGACCGTTACATCAGCGACTTATGTATGCATAGCATTCTTCTAAATAATTGATACCATTAGTCTGTATCTCCCCGTGTGTGCAGTGTGATGACATTGAAAAAAAAGATAAAATAAAATAAATATAATTAGCAGATAAAAAGATCATATGCAAAACTTTATGTACTGTTATGATATGTCGTTTCAAACATAGATAAACGTATTTTAGTTCAATGCCTCGTAATGCTAAAGATAAAACCAACTACCTATGATTTACCTATCAGTGGTTCGATTTCTTTGCTTTAAAAATATAATAATACATTTCAAATATTATTAAATCGTTCCGGTTCCGTACCATCGCACAAGAATATAATATATGTATGGTATATTTCCCTTTATTTTATTTTTTGTGTTATAGCGTATATGTCTACCCATTACGGTTCATGAGATACAGTCCGCTGACAAACAGATGGACGTACAGCGAAGGCCAACTAATAGCAAATAAGGTTCTGTTGGCACCCTTTGAGTATTGAGTACGGAACGCTAAAAACAAAATTATATGTATTGTAAGGTGACGGTAGCTGAAAAAAATGAGTGATGTCACACAATAATCACCCAATATCGGTCCATAAATAGCCGCACTGAGATGCAATTAGTTCTCTTTTTGCTTGTACAGTGCGCAGGCCGGCCATAATACCTGATCCTTACCGCGTGTGCATTGTTAGTTGTTAGAGGTTACACATTTTTAGCTTGTGTTGTAATTATTGGTTTCCTTTTGGCTTTGTGTAATTTCTACTTAGATTAATTTGTGTTTTTTTTGCTGTTTTATATTAGTAAGAATTAGTTTTATTAAGGCATAAAAGGTTGTTTTCTTTTTTATTTGTTTCACTTCTGATTCCTAATAGTATCTTATCTCATATTAGTAGAATAGAATTGTAAACTTATTACCGTAACACGTGCTCACGCACTGGTACGCGCTCCTCTTACTTAAACGAGAGTAAGGTCTCGTCGTGAATGAGGTCACCAGAAATTGTAGTCAGGACCTGTCAAGGGTCGTGCCTTAATGTCGCGTGTGTATCATCACTCCCGGAAAGAGGTCTGATGTGAGAGGCACTGAGTTGTGTAAGTCGAGTCCGACACAATTGCTTCGTCTCGCCTTCTGCGAGAAGGTCGCCAGACACCGTTAATCAAGTGGTAAAAGTAATTTCTCATTAAAGTTACATACTAACCGTTTTTATCTCTTCTGGCCATTTGAAGGTGGTAAAACGTGTATCCCAAAAACACCATACTAACGACATATAAATACATGGTGAAAACCTGAAAAAGTAAATAGGTTATTTTATGAGAGAATATGAGCCTGTGTATAGGTCGGCTCCATAAGCGTACATATTTACTGTGTAACCAGTGGCTAACACTTAAAAAAATATCGGATCTACTTGATAGTTTTCAATTAAGATTCCACCGTTATAACCATATTAAATTATTTTTTATTCTTATAATTTACTTAATTCCTAATACTAATGTAATCGATTACTTTGTTTAAAATACTGTCTATTTTCCTAACCAAATCTCTTTCAACCTATTGCATAGTAGTGCGTATATGTTTTTTAGAAATAGTTGCTACTTACATCAGATGTAATATTAGTAGACAATTCATTCTGTATAGTGCTAGTTACTGGCAGGGCTACTCCTAAAACTATTAACAATTTAGCATAAAACGCTGACAGGACCACAGTCATGGATTCACTGAAACAATGTGATTTATGGCATTAATTATCTGCTAATAAATTAAAATACTACGTTAGTGAAAATACATTTGGTACTGAAATTAATGGAAATACGAAAAGTTTTGCGTGTTGTTAAACAATGTGAGTTAAATGAACGATCTAAGTATTTATTATTTTTCTTTGTTGTATATGTCAATACTTTTATCTAATATTCTGTAGAGGGGGTAGAAGCCCACATTAGGGTCATTTTGGTTTCTTACATGTCCCTCTTATGAACAGAGCGCAAGACAAGGGCTTCGAAAGTGGACAAGGTGACCAAGGCATTCCCAAATTATTCACAAGACACACAGGCAGGTTATTCCCAAATACCTTGAGTGTAGCAAAGTCCTTTTTAAGAATGATTGCTCTAGATTCATTAAAGCCAAATATTTTTCAAGGTTTTGTGTTTTAGGTATTGTTAAAATATAAATACGTAAAGTATGGATGATAGGACCATTTGATGCATTTTAAAACTGTTTTTCAAGATTCCAAGTTTTCATTATTCTTAAAACATAAGTTCATTCATTTAGATAGAACTTAATATTAAGATGTATTTTAATTAATTGCCACCCAATATCATAATTCTACTACTACTCTTCGAGGCTCTATGGAGAAGAATGCGAATCGTCTGGTAGAAACCTACAGGCTTCTGTTATTTTTATAAGAATAAAGAACCTTCACCACACCATATCTGCAATGCGATGGAACTCTATAAAGCCTATTTGTAGTATTTGTTGTAAAAATTGTATATTAACTGTTTAAAAACTAGTATATTGTCCACACATACATATTTAGCTGCAATTAGTTGAAACTTTTATATTTCTCACTTATTTAATTATAATATCTTGACTATCTCAAGTGCTGTAAAAGCGATATCAAAATAAGATTTCGAGATTATATAAGTAATCGTTTCTTATGGGGATCGAACGCGTATTAATTGTACTTATGTGATTATTATAATTATACTATCTGATCAGAAGAAATACTGAAAATAATACATTCTTACTCGCCGTGGGACAGCGGTTTCCTCTGCGCTGGTGAGGCGCGCTGAATGTTTTCCATACTGGAGCAACTGCTAGCTGGCAGTACCACACTCAGTCGCGGGAGGGAATGAGGCGGATGCTCTCTGAAATGAATGGTATAAATTATTGTTTTCTGGGTTCGTCTCTTGCAGTTTAGGTAAGCACAAAATGTGTGTCTAGAAAGGATAACCTAGGGGAATGGAAGTATGGTATGGTATGGTCCGGATGTCTTAATAAAAGCTGTTCCCGGATCCCTCTTATTTTAAGCGCAGTACGGCATACCGTGTAGTTTTAGTCGGTACGATTCTGACACACCACCCCATCGAAAATCCCGGTGGGGTGACGGCCCGAGGGGGTTTCCACAAGCACATAAAAAGGGGAATGGAAGTATGTACTTCAATGTAAGGATAAAATATGTATTACCCCACATGGAATAATGTCTTCGGGTCACACTGAACGTAGGTGCTTAAAAATTACAAACTGGTGATGCTGAAGCGGATGATATTTTGCTGGTCGAAGTAGAATCCATTCCTCACCAAAAATCGTTGCAGTGATATATCCTCGTTATCCTTGTGAGATATCGCATTTCTTTAATCATATATGATTAAAGAAACGAGACCATTATTCTTTTGGGATATCTTCTACGGCCTTTTTAAACGCAATTACAAGATCTCCAGGGTTCAAACGCGAATTCATCTAAGTTTGTTTCCCTATTAGTCTTGGCAGAGAATTTACAGGAAACAGCAACATTTTCCAAAATTTTTGTCTCGTAATCGTATATCCAGACTTACATAGATCATCCTCCCGTGGTTCCTTATACCTTTGCAAATAGGTAACTGATGGAAATAGGTTATTCAGAAATGTTTGGAAATAAGTCTAAGAAAAAAATACGCAGATGGTCTGTGGGTGGATATATTATATTATGAATGGAAAGGGAATGGATTGGATTGAAATATTATATGTGGTTATAAATAATGTAACCCTGTAATGACGTCAGAATTAAACCTTGCTGCTGAAGAGATTATTTATTAGCTAAAGTGTAAAAAAATATATGAAATGTGTTTATGGTCTTTTTAAATATCTAAAATTCAAAAAAGGAAACCATTACTGTCAACGTTTAAACTCCCCTATAATTAGTAAATAATTATAAATTCATTCACATTTCATTTTTAGAAACTTATGCAATGGTAATTAAGCCTGGCAGTTAAAGGTGTCTAACGACCAGGGGCGTAGCTACCGCCGTATCAATGATACGGGGCCCCTGGGCTACAGAGGCCCCTAATGTGTGTAAGCAAAAATTAGTAAAATGTTATCCACAATGTCACTTAATCTCGTGCTTCCCGGGAAAAAAACATATAAAAAAAAAACTGTCATACGTGCCTGTAAAGTTTTTACTTCAGAAATGACAAAAGTAAAAAAAAGCAATCTCTTTCATTCCCGGGTTAAGCGTGCGTCCAAAAGTTGGCAACATTCTACATCGGTTATTGCGGGATTCCCCCGTTTAAACCATTTTTATTTCTTTTGTGAGAAATCTTTACTCTTCATTTGGGCCCCCCAACTAATTTTGATACAGGGCCTCTAAAAGGCACGCTACGCCACTGCTAACGACACTGGTAACCACAGAACACATATAGTATACTCTCCTCGTAACACTAACGGTGTCTTCTCCACTCGTCAAAAGAGACAACACAATGCTAGTAATTGAAGTCTAACCGATTGTTTAACCGATACGTCATTATGAGGAACTGAAGTATGAACAATTAGTGCTGACGAACCATCTTTACTGAACCTGCATTGTTTAGAGTCAACATATATAATATTATATTAATACGTGAGGAAAATTCTTTCTACGCATTTTTTAAGAAAAAGGCGCACAGACAGGAATTTGAAATTTGGAATATTTAATATTTAGAAGAAATGCAGAAATCTGAAATTTTTAAACAATATGTGCTATAAAGTTTCAACAATAGAGGATCTTGAAATTTGAAATACCTGAAGTTTATATATATAAGACCTTAAGAAAGCTACAATTTTTAAACAATATATGTTACAAATTTTAAAATTACGTGAAAACGGCTACATCAAGGTACACATGTCCAGTATATATATTATGTTGATCTGTCATGATACGGAAAGTCTAACAATGACAGTTCAACATACTAGGAATGAAAAGGTGTAAAATATATAATATATTTATATGTATAAAGGTGTAATATACATATAGGTGTATAATACATAAATTATATCGCCACCCAGCGAATAAAACTGTTTTGTGGTCAATCCTCAGTTTATCGGCTATGTCGTAACTACTAATATGCCGATCTTGCTCCACTTTTTCAAAAATGGCATCGGCTTTATCCGCATGAGGGCGACTAGAGCAAGCTGCATCTTTGACATCAATATTCCAGATTCTGAAAATGCTTGAACCAACTTTGTGCTACTCTGACTGACACTGCATTAGATCCATAAACGTTAAAAAATTTTTCGCGGCTTAAATCGCATTTTTCCCTTTTTTGTAATAAAACTTCAGAATGTATTGAATTTCTTCGTTAGATTCACTCATAGTGGAGGACAAACTACAAAATACGGAAAGACTTTTTCCTCGACTTATTACTTACAGTGGAGAAACAGAAAGGCGGTGGACTTATTCACCCTCAATGTATTTCAGAGCAGTGGATATGACCTATCAAAGGCAGCCCATGGCTCAAACCGTAAGCCTAATCGACAAAGGATAGAAAAGGTGACTATGCCTGACTGCGACTGGAAAAGTGTCTGGAAAAAGCGGGCGCGAGTGGAAATAATAACTGCAAATTGGAATTTGGTAAGTATTTGACCATGCATCGATTTTTAATTAGATAATGACAAAAATCATCCTAATTATTTATAACATTATAAATGCGATAGTGGGTTTGTTTGTTCGTTACTCTTTTAAGCCTCTGAAATTTTGCATACACGTCGTCATGGGCACAAATAAATGATCCAGATAAAAAGTATTGTTCCCAAGGAATAGAAAAATATTTTATACGCAAGTGAAACCACGGGCAAAAGCTAGTAAAACATATATCCCAAAGGGGATAGGCTTCCCTATCGCAAGTAAACGTATGTTAATCTGTAATTTATGCCACGGGATTTATGCGGCAGTCGTGTCATGGCAAACAGAATTAAATTCTTCACCGATTTTAAGAATTTTTATTCTCATTAACTGCGTTTACATTATTTTGTTTGCCATGACATCAGGCTGTAAGATAACGTCAATAAAATCATTGTCAAGCAGGCTTCGCATTATAACATTTCAAAAATCATTTGTTTCAATTAAACCATTATAGGTATTTTTGAATTGTCAGGAGTAGTAGTCAGTCAGACTAAGTCAGTCGTGAAGCTAATTTTACATTAATACATAACGAAGTGTACTTATTTAGTGTGTGCTATTTAGTATGTGCTTATTTTTGAATTTGATCAAGCGACTGTAGCGAGTAATGTATATGGCCTTGCAGTGTTACAGAAATGTGTGCTCATATTTTAAGAGGGTTATGTATAGCCTAAAAAGAGTTGAATTAGCCTCAAAAAACTGGATTTTGAAAAAAAAATATTTATAGAAAAAAAATGTTGTTCAGAAAATGCTTTTCTTTATGTACCTACACAACATAATCAATTTCAATGATGTTGTTTTTAATTTTTATGAGGACATTTTGAAAATTTTCATTTAAGTCAGCTCTCTAATAAATATTAGCTGCCCGTCAATTTTTAAGTTCAATTTGTCTGTTTTAAAATAATATTTCTACATTAAATATCAAGAATTCTGCTACCATTGTTAGCGCTTTACGTCATTCACAGGGTCTACTATACGATTCTGAAATAAGTTCACACTTTTCTGTAACACTTTGTCTAGGTACTTAGTTTTGTAACATCCTATAATTACTCCATCATTTCAATACTTACAAACTAGACGAAATTCTAACTAATAATATACCATCGCGGACTTTTATATCGATCTTTTTAAGATATACAATTCCGTAGTACATTAATTTGATCTATTTCGTAAGGTTGTGTGTTACGACATCACGTTACAAATCTTTGAATTTCTCGACTTTTCTCTATACTACTACTTTACTCTATACTACTATAATATGCATGTATACTACATTTAAACCTTCCTCTTGAATCATTCTATCCATTGCTGAAAACTGCATTAAAATCGGATGCGTAGTTTAAAAGATTTAAGCGTACAAACAGCGGGAGCGACTTTGTTTTATACTATCTAAAGAAGAAGAAGATGCATAATTAGTATGTGAGTTTGTTTGTTTGTTATGTTTTCACGCTTTTACTACTCAACCTATTATCATGAAATTTTACACACATGTTGTCAAGGATACAAAAAAGGATACATTGTATCTATCATCCAGAAAATGTACAGTTCCCGAAGGCTACCTGATTTGATTGACCAAATCTATATTCAGTAGCTAGTAAATACTAAATGAAGAACGCAAGTATCATGGTAAACAAAAAAAAGAGTGTGTGTGTGCAATTCACATACGGCAGAAGTGAAACTTTTTGACTCTCTTTTCGACTGATAGCTATCAGGGTATTACGAAAAAGAATCTGCGGCAGCTGTGACCAGAAAACCCGCAGGATCTTCCTAGAACTACCAACAACAATAACTTGGGTCTTGGTTGGATTTCTTGATCCAACCAAGACCCAAGAGAAAGAAGTTGAATAGAAGAATAAGTTTATAAAAAAAATGCGAAAAGAAGAAGAGATAGAATGCCACCCTGGGGTATGCCGGCAGATATGTTCCACCAGGATAAATGAGTGTTGTTCCCGGATCCCTCCCTTTGTTTAGGCGCAGTACGGCGCACCGTGTGGTTTAAGTCATTAAAAGCCCCGGTGGGGTGAGGGCCCGAGGGGGTTTCCATACGCATAAAAAAAAGAAAAAGGATAAATAAGTTTTTTCAATGCACATACGCTGTCGACGTCCGCATTAATGTAAAAATGTCAAAAGTATGTTAAGACCGTTATTAACCAGATCAGATACCGCAGTGTTGTGCCATGCTGCTCGTGAATAGACTGAGTAGAGAGTACCAACCTCTTAATCATGGCAATTAAATTAAAGATGTTGTCATATCAACCTTACTGTACTTATTATAAATGCGAAACTAAGTTTGTTTGTTTGATACGCCTTTATGACTTAACTACTCAACAACATATTATGAAATGTTGCATTCAGCGATTCAGAAACGGATATAATGGTACATATCATCCAGAAAAAAGAACTGTATAAAAAATAAAATTTTACTAGCCACGGCCTAGTATTACATAGTTTCTTTTTTTGTATTTCTAATAACATGTTATAGCAACTTTGATTGATGTATATTCTATAAATATTTTTATCTAGTTCCAGCCCCTGGTTCCAGCATTTTTTCATTTGATGACACCTTAGATGGACTGATGTCCATGTTATGCATTTAATAGAAGACTACCTTTGCTTTTTCTAAAGAGTTATATTTTAATATTTATTAGTTTTTTAGTTGTTAGTGGTGGTATTTTCATGTATTGTATCTATGTCAAACAAAACCTTTTAATTTAGCCTTTTAGAATATTACAATATTTTCTATGAAGCCAATTTATCACTAAATAAAAATCACAACAATCTTGCTTTGTTAGGTAATATAGATAAAAGCAGTAAATAACTTGAACACAGATTACATAAAGCTGTAGTCGATTAAACGCTACACGGTTGTTTTGTTTGAGCGAGCGCTTATCTCATAATAGTAGATTTTAATGAAGCTCGCCGACTCACCTTTCATCCTCAGGCACGGCGAGGAGCGGCTCCGACTTGTCCCGCAAATCGTTCGATGCATTTTGATTAGATTTCTCTTTATTTTTCGTCATCAAAACACCTTAATAATTTGCCATAGAACTTATTCCGTTTAAAATAAAAAAAATATTTTTACACTTAGATGTTGTAGTGTCTAAAGCAAATTACGAACTGTACGCAATAGTTGTAAAGGCACTGTCATCAGCGTTACGTTGTGTGTGTGTGTAAATAATTAGTCGCTAACTCACAGGGTTGGACTAAATACTTTGCAATATTCAAAATATTTTTAGAAGAAAACTTGATCGCTTTACTTCGGATACTATTAGGTACACAAATACTGGTTCGTAGGTTTTGAAATAGATGGCATTGGATTAAGATACAAGTTCGAGCCATAGTAGTAGTTCTATGAATAAACAAATAATCGTGACTTTTTAATTAGTTTGTTTCTTATGTCTCTGTCTTTTTATGTATTTTTATGTATAAACAACACACAAGATGATAAGTTGCAATTAACTAAAATGGGTTGTATTTATGTTTTTAGGTTGGGTTTACATTTTAAATAGTTTTGTGAATGTTGTATTTGACATTTTTATAAAGGGCAAAATGACAATATTCAAATGGTTATAGGCGTTGGTTTTCAGTTTTCTTTGAGTGGTTTACGTTAGTTCAAGCTTCCCGTTGAAATAATATTTGTTTTCAAGTGTAGGTAATAGATAGATATAACACTTGAAATGTGTTAATGGTAATGTGTAATGAAATAAAATGTGATAAAAATAGTTTTAACAGATTTACCACAGTACACGATGTTTGCCTGCAATTCGGATATTATTACGGATATACGCGTTTGATAATGTGTATATTCTTTTGTTAATAAATATTGACGTCACACTTTAGTATACATTACCAAAGACGCCTTAAAAGCATTTTAAGTTTCCCCTCTTATGTACCCCTTTTTATGACGACGTAATATTTCCTGTGTAGATTTTCAATAAATTGCACAATCATGGCGAGGTTTATTCACTTTAATTATAAAGTATAAGTAACTTAACCACTACGTTAACCTCGTTAATCTTTTACAATGCAGGTATACATAGATTATAAAAACCATAGCGATCATCCTCGACATGCAACTATGTAGTTATACGTACGCTTTTATAGTAATAATTTTATGATTGAACTTGTTAGTATATTCTCTTACAATTTCAAATTCTCTTACTTCTTGTGTTCTTGTTTGAATATATGGTCCTAATTGGAATATGGAATAATTCCTTTCCCGTATTAAAAACCCAATGAAAATTGTATTACAATCATAGGTACAGTGAATTATATATGTACAACGAGGTTGTATCGGTGGTTTAAAACATTATCTACGTACTGAGACATCTATTATTAATGACAGGCCTCATTAAAACATTTCCACAATGAGCGGTCATGCACCTTTTTCACTCAGAGGCTTCCTGCGACTTTGACCAGGTCGTCAAACCCAAATGGATCGTGTGTAGCCCTCATTATAGATGACTAGCAGCACCCCGCGGTTTCACCCACGTAAGTCCTGATCCCGTGGGAATATCGGGATAAAAAGTCTATGCGTTAATCCAGGTCTCCAGCTATCTACATACCAAGTTTCATCGCAATCGGTTTAGTGGTTTTTGCGTGAAAGAGTAACAAACATCAATCCATCCAAACTTTCACATTTATAATATTAGTGGGATAGAGAGGCCGACCGGTCTTCGTTCCGAATTATAACGAGCAATATAGGCCTGCCTATATGCTCGTTGCGAAACTTCAAGCGGAGGGCAATAGGCTTGGCCTTACGATGAAAGAACAAAAATTACGTCATCGCTAACGTGGCTGTTTGACTGGCACTTTATTAACAATATGATAAACAAATTTGAACACTGTGCATACAATTTACACCTACTTCCATGTGCTTTTGAATTGAAAGAATCACGATAATTTAAGGGTTTATGTCACTAGTAGATAATTTCTATCTGCGTAGTGACTTCATATCGTATACACTTTTGCCTTGTGATAGTGATTCCAATGCATTTGTGTCAAATATTATTGCCTTGTTTTCTGTTTTATTAATTAACTACGATTGTAAGTGGTGCTGTTTATCATTTATGACATGGCTACGGTTTTAAGTTTATATTATCTTTTCACTATAGTCACGAAATAATTAATTGTACCCCAGGAATTTTGTTTTAACAAAACAAGTGAATAAAGTACAATATTAATCGCGCGCCAACACACCACTACAAGTTTTATTTACCTACAGGGCGCACGTGCAGCTTAATTACTGCGAGACCGATGTCTATAGTAATTGACATCAATCTATATTTTTCTATAAGTTCCATGATTGACAGCATTTTGTCTCTTATATCTCTTCCATCACTAAACTCAAAAAGTAATTCAATAAAAGAGACTTGTGAGAGTCTATCTTCTAAAACGCTCTTTCAATTTAGCTTAGATTCTTGTATTCATCTTTATCTTGATATCACAGTGGAAGAGCCATGTCACAGTGGGAGAGCCATGCTTTGGCACGTATGGGCCGGCTCGACCGGAGTGATACTTCGGCCTCACAGAAAACCGGCAGTGAAGCAATGATTCCATTGCGTTTCACCGAGTGAGTGAAGTTACCGGAGGCCCTTACCCTCCCCTCTTCCTTTCTCCCTTATTCCCCTTCCCCTACTCCCACCTTAAAGGCCGGCAACGCACTTGGGACTTTTGAGTGGCAGGTGCTCATGGGCGGCGGTAGTCATTTACCATCAGGTGACCCGGCTGCTCGTTTGCTCCCTATCCCATAAAAAAAATTGTCTGATTAGTTTATTTTAACTATCAAATGAAATTAAGGATTTTTTATCATCTAATGTCTTTGCGTTAAGTAATGATTTAATTTAGTTTTAAATTTTGAATACTAAATTCAAAAAGAGTGATAAAATAAATATAAAACAAAATATTTAGTGTCGTGCGAAATATACATCGGTTAGAGTCAGTAAGATGTTGTCCTCATGGGTAATTAGCGATGGCGGTGTCACTTTCAGACGGTCGTACTAACGAGCCTGGCATTTATATGCAGATGCAACGCCACCTACCTCCGACATTCGCCCCTCTTCTTATCTCTAAGCGATTAATTAGTCTTCTATCTGGCTGCTTCTGAGCTTGCGGCGACTCTTATAAACTATTTTCGATCCATTTAGATTTAGTTACTAGATATTAGTTGATTAATAAGTAATATTTTCTGTCACATTTTAACTTTATTGTTTGTTATTACTTTTAATGATGGTAAATAATATCAACTCATTAAACTGTAGATTGAAATATTTAGATTTATAAATGCTTTTAATACTCATGGAAATAGCGGATTATTTGCAGGTATTTGTTATAAAATTCTTCGGCATCATCGCCGATGGGTTTAATCAGTTTTGATATACGCACTTTTTTAAGATTAAAAAATAAATGTCTCATTAACAAAATATACCTAGTTCAAACTATTCAATATACTAAGTAAAACAACAAATAATAATTATTTCATTCTCATATAGACGCGTCAAACTTGATCTGACCTCCATATTCTTATAGCGTCTCACTTGTTTCTTTTACAATTCTATCTACCAACAAAATTAATGCAGTTTGTATTTTAGTACATGATAAAAATGAAATAATAAAATAAAATTGCAGTCATTATAAAACGGTACTCATAATAAGATATGAGAAAACTAAATCAATATTAGCAAGCACATGTGTTGTATCAAATATATTTAGATAAAGGCTGTTTAAGAACATCTAGCGACATGCATCTAAAATCTAATTATATATCATTGGTTGGTGGTATACAACAGGGTTATTTTATTTTAATAATAATTTATTTGAAGTATAGAGGATTAGAAAATCTCTTCGTAGTGGCACGTAAGTGGCAATGCCTCTTTCTTTCTGTGAGACGTTTCTATTTCCGACATTAGTACGTAGAAACTTATATAATTCCCGGAACTGGCCCTAGTTTTGGATTGCTCTCTTTCTCTACGTGTTTGTCTAATCAGGAGAGAGGCCGCGACAAAGTAAGGGAAGCGAACTTACGTACTACGTACTTGTGGATTCTTTCTGAGCGATGGACATGGTCAGGTGCTGACCTCTGTCCTGTCCAAATCGTAACACCGACCATTAATAGACGTGAAAGATTCTTGAAAAATATCACAGAAAAAGCCAAGCTACACTATTTCTACCTAGGTATCTAGTGGAAGGTCCACTAGATACCTAGGTGGCGTCAATCATTATCGCGGGGGAGACAGTGCAGTGCGCTTGAAAGAAACAGAGTTCAACTTGTTGCAAATGGATAAGAAGTGGTGGGTACTTCCATGCTGCGGCAAAACCGCATCTCCCAGCAAAAAATTTAATAATTGCGACGTTGTGTAGTTTTAATCGGTTCGACTCCGCTATATTCACTCCTTGTACAATTGTACGAGACACATGAGGCACTTTCGGCGGATGTTATCTAGTTACCATGAAATGCGACTGAAATCCAACATGGTCAATAACCTCAGGAATAAAATCCAAACAAACCTGCTATGGCGAAGTTTCCGTTCCAGGGTAGTGCTGCACTGTCTGTGGGGGTGAAAATGGTGAGAGGCGTGCTCGTAGGGTATCCTCGAGTCGCGTCTGTCTGGTGTCCTAGAAATATGAAAAGAATTGATTGGGGTTATTAATTTTGGGAATTCTTCTGTATCCATCAAAAGATGACTCATCTAATTGGTTAACATTAGGATGAGTAAAGCGTTATAAACCAAGATCAATATATGTACATATATTGTCATAGGATGAATGTGGACCATTTTTATTACTACATTTAAAAATCATTGAAGCAACGTGAACGAACGTGAGTTATTTTTCTGACTATTAAATTTTAATGATTACTTATTAAATAAAGAAGTTGATCGTTTAAAGTTTCAAGTTTTGTTAGACATGTCTAAAGTTTATATTTACATAAATAGGCAAAGACAAAACAGTTAAGAATAATTTTCTCGATCAGCGACGTCACAATTATTCATACTTAAAACATGATTAAACTTTGTTAGAGGGCTTGAACTTCCCAACAATAGCCAGTTCGAATTTCATGCGAACATGAGCAGCTCTAGCTAATGGTTACTCTCACATAATCACCCATCTACCCAATTCATCCGTATAAGCAATATTCCTTCTAATTTTCCTATCCTTTATTCCCAAAGTGCCCAGTTATAATAAATATTAAAGTTGGCCGTAAGGTGCCGTAAGGTTTTAGTCGGTTCGATACCGACATACCACTTCACCGTTAGTTCCAGAGAAGTGAAGACCTGTGGGTGTCCACATGCACAAAAAATAAGAAAAAAGGAGGTAATATACACTTGTGTGCCTCTTGTTATATTGTTACAAAATTTTGAACTGCTTCAACTTATTTATAAAAATTATCTGTACCATTACGTTTACATATGGTGTATAATTCTTTACACCATCAAACAATTTCAGTGATTATAACAAATATACTTCAATTCGATAGTTTGTCTAAAGTGAGAAAATACTGTAGCCATCATTTGGGGCTTGAAAAGAGGCTTTAGAATGGCCATACATTTTTAAGAAATTATTATTCATTTTCCATATATTATAGCCTAGCGAAGTATGCCTGCCAGTTATAGGAAATGCCGGTACCTTGTAGCTTTAAACAAGAAATCTGTGTGAAAGTGTCTTGATTTATAATTTATTCTTTAAATTGTAATTGAAGTCTGGTGCGCCTATATATATATTTCATGTAGAATGTAATTCTAAGACGGCTCAAGAATAAAATAAGAAAGGGCTTTTAAACTACGCATTGGTTCTAGTACTAAGATTATTATTATTGGAGAGGCGTATTAACTACAATTTTTATATTATATGCTGCCATGAGTGTATCTGACGGGTCTTAGTCCAAAATACCACGAGAAGACCTGTACCAGACCTGTGGGCGTTTTTGCAGCTCTGTCTTCAACGTTTAAAATCAGTCACCCAGGTGTGAATGGTATTCAATACAGGAGTAGTATTACCTAAAACACTGTCTAGCTTGACTTTAATCTAGGTTGCTGTTGTCTCTTTTAAAACGTAAAACTTTATCACCGCACGAATTTCGTTTCTTTCCATTATTAAGAAAATTCACGACAAAGAAAGTTCTAGGTCCTCTCATAGAAATTCCATCAGTTTGATTAAATTTAAATTTGGCGTTCTGTTTTCAAAAAGATGTCAGAATATAATGAAATTTTTTTTTTGCGTATCTTTTTTAACTTCATCGTTTCGGCCAGTTATCAATCAGCCCAGTTCCCTATGATCATTTATCTACACAGCGAAATAAATATTCTCGTAAACTGGGCCTTGCGGAATACAGTTCCTACTCATTGGAACTAGAGACATTCGGTTCCGACTCACTGGAACTACTCATTACTGTCACTGGCACGCTCCAGAATAGAATATAGACTACTGTCCCATCAACAATATTGATTCCGGTCTTAAAGTGGGACGATGTGGCGACATCCACATCCCTATATGTATCTATGTATTTACCACCTAGTTCAGCTCATATTCGCGAGGACGGTAATGTATATTTGCTGTGAATGTCGAAATACTATTATTCCATAAGAAAGAATTTTATTATTTTACTAAATGTCAACAACCAGGTGGCAACACTTTCTAGCAAAATAATGTTCGCAGTACATAGATAAAAAAAGTGAAAAAAATTGTTATCTTTTATATAAATCTTTTCTTTCTTCTTTCTTTCTTTTCTTTCTGTTTAATAATAATTATTTTTTAATATAAATGGTGTCTGAGAGTTCTTCTGTTAAGTTTATTATACCTGTTTTAAAAGACAGGAGATCTCTCTTCTTGTATATTTCCCTACTTTTATAGCCTAACACTTATATACACACTTCTATAGCCATATGTTGTAAACATTATAATATTCATCCTAATCACATTTCCATTTTTTTTATAAACCATTTTAAAAAACTACCTGATCAATGACGAAATACGTAAAGCTAAGAGAACCTAGAAATGTTAAAAGTGACTGTGAGTTTTTTATATAATATATTAACAATGACGCATGGGTACATTGTTGTGAGACGCAAAATGTTATTCCTCAGAAATGTGTATTATAAAATATTTACATACCATTCAACGCCTTCTTGTATAATTTCGTCCATTATTTTTAAACAAAATATTGCCACAAGTGAGCACAATGATTAAATGTGAGACGTGTCCAAAACATTGTAATCTTTAGATAGCCTCTTTTATCTCGACAAGTGTTTAAATGGTGAAGACTTTAATGCTGTAATACGTCACTTTTCAAGTACGCTATAATGGGCTGTAGAAAGAATAAACTGGACACAGTATAGAGGCAATTCATAAAATTAGTTTAAATCTACTATCTCTGTGCCGTTCGGTTAAGCCGATATAGACGCAGATCTATATGCGATACAAAAGGCCCGGGAGTGATTCAATCGCTGTGTTCCCTGTGTTTGGAACCAAGCACATATTTACCGGTGCCTAAACAATCACAACACAGGAGTGTCCAGCACATTGCTAACGCTATTCACCCTATAACCCTTTGCGACCCTGTACACTAGTAGAAATACAACACTACTTTTGACATTCTTGCCGTAATTTACTAAAACTATTTGGCCACATTTGAATATTAGTATTTTTTTAAACTAAAAATAAACCTACTTCAATTAATAATAATAATAATAATAATAATTTATTAATACACAACAGTGATTTAGTGCATACATACATATTATCATAACAATATTACTTAAAAGCTAATGCAGTCAGGCTCTGGTACCCGTAGTAAGATTTAACTTGTGTCACGGGTACCAGTTCCACTCTTAATGATGACTTATGATAAGACGTGTATGTACGTGTGCGCGTAGGTGTATGTGTGTATGTGTGTGCAGTGTTATAGAACAGTAAGTCTAATCAATGCCTCGGTTTCATCTTAATCCTGTTCAAGTAACCAGTTCACTACTTTGGTTTTACATTCCCTTTTAGTGAGTTGATGAATCTGGCAATGTTTGTTTAAGGTGTTATATAGATGACCTGCAGTGACACGAAAGTGTCTTTTGGCCAGGGCACTTCTGAAGGTGACAGTATCACAGACTTTATATGATCTTCGTGTGTGTTGGCTTTCTGGATCATATTGAAGAGTGTTGTGTTTACGGAGTACTGTTTGGAGCACATAAATTTTACGAACTGTAAGAACCCTGCATTCAGAATATAACAGAGTGGTGGGATATCTAAATGGTTTGCACATCATGACCTTCAAGACCGCTCTCTGGGCCCGTTCAAGCTGTAGTAAGACCGTCTTGGCAGCACCCCCCCAAACGGATATACAATAAGCCACGATGGACTGGCAGAGTGAGTAGTATACCATTGTAAGAGTGTCTTGTGTTGCTGAGTGGCGCAGTTTTTTAAAAAGGCATATAAGCTTGCGGACACGGGAGGTCATTGTACTTATATGCACATGCCAGTTTAGATGATTGTCGATGAAAACGCCGAGGTATCTTATATTATCGGTTCTATTAACGGTGGGACAGTTACAGGATACATCCATGGTGGCTTGACAATTATGAGCTCTCAGCTTAAACATATCGGAATTAGGCAGCGTGCTGGAAGTTGGTGTAAAAGTGAGATACGTCGTTTTATTTAAGTTAAGAGTCAAAGTATTATTCGAGAGCCAAGTCATCACTTGACCCAGAGCAGACTCAGCTGAAGAGAAAGTCTCAGGCCAGTTGGATTCGTGAATAAGAAGTGCTGTGTCGTCTGCGTAGGTGTAAATAGAACATTTTGGAATGGAAAGGTTACAGAGTGAATTAATGTAGATTAAAAACAGTGTTGGGCCAAGAATTGAACCCTGGGGAACACCATAACTAAGGGGAAGATAGTTACTAACTGATGACCCTATCTTAACACACTGCATTCTGTTATTAAGATAACTTTTAAAAATTTGTAAGGAATGCCCTCGAATGCCCAATTTCTCAATTTTATTAATTAGGTGGGGAATAGAGATGGTGTCAAAAGCCTTAGCGAGGTCAAGGAAAATACCGATACATTTCTGTTTATTATCCATCCTGTCAATGATATTGTCAACTAAAGATGCTACGGCGTCTTCTGTGGACATAGCATTTCTAAAGCCGTACTGATTACAGGCCAGAATATTCTCCTTTGTTAAAAAGTTCATCAATCTATTATTCAGTATTTTTTCTAAGACCTTAGATAGCGAAGACAGGACAGATATCGGTCTATAGTTATTGACACTGTCTCTATCTCCTTTTTTGAAGATGGAGTGTACGATTGCCTTTTTAAAAGATGCTGGGAAGATACCGGTTTCAAGGGCAATATTGCAGATGTGAGTTATAGGGGGAACTAAAGAGTGGGAGCATACTTGAAGTAAGTTAGGAGGAATACCATCCCAGCCCGCTGCTGAGTCCCTACGGAGACTATGAATTATGCTGTTTACTTCACATTCATCCGTTGGTAATAGTACTAAAGAATTAGCAGGCCCAGAATCGTAAGAAGAAGTAGTTGTGATATAAGGATTGGTACTATGTTTTTGAGCTAGATCGCGGCCTATATTCGCGAAGAAGTTGTTTACCCTGTTGACTGATATATCCGGGTCCGATTCAAGTTTAAGCAGCTCAGTTGAGGGGATATTCTTAGTGGCTTTATTAATTATATTTTTTACTACCTTCCAAGTTGCTTTAGCGTTGGATTTAGCTTTTAAAAATTCATTTTTCTCATAAGCGTGCTTAAGATTTTTCAATAATTTATTACAGAAATTACGATATCTAAGATAAGTTATTTTTAATTAAGTAAATACCTAATGTATTATAATACTAAAACCTTTTTGAAAATATGTAGAACTAGCTGAGCCGCGCAACTTTGTCCGCGTTTCTAAATTTTCTCCGTTTTTGCAACATTTTTCATTGATTTTTCAATTCGAAATAGTAGTTCCTGAGATTAGCTCGTTCAACCAAACAAACAAACAAACTCGTCAGCTTTATAATATTAATATAGATACGTTAGTGAAACAATCACCGAAATTGGTGATTTAAAAAAAATTGTGGATAAAGAAACATGAATCGAATACAGAACCTCTATTTTTGAAGTCGGTTAAAAAGTGCAACTGCATATTTTGTAGTCTTTTATACTTTTTATTGAATATTTATTTGATGAATCTGGACCAACCATTACCAACGATAAACCATTAGGTTTAGCAATTACGTTTATGGCGTAAGTTTTTTTTTTGTAAAATATACACTCCTTATCGGTAAAAAAACTGTTGTAAGTAAGGGGAGACCGTGTGCAGAATATTTTCTCAAATGATGACTTCATGCGCCAAGTATTTTTTACCTTTTCCTCTAAAAAAATGAAAAGACCAAATGCATTATCTAGAAAATGTCCCACCGTTTTTAATTCTGTTTTGATAGATCCTATTTTATTTAAAACCAAAATTATTATGTATTTTGCATATATATATATATATTTATTAAAGACTGTCACGCGTGTTTTAATAGTAGTATGTTAAAGTAATCGCGAATACACAAAAGTACTTACGTATAATTACTGTGTTAAAAGTTCCATTAACGCCGATAGATCTCATGCTACTTGTGCGTTCCGATATACACTGAAAGCACTGTAAGGTATGACGTCAATTCAGTATACTGTGAAGCCGTTCCTTTATAATTAGCTATACTGGTTACTGTTTAAAACGGAATGCAGTCCAGTATACTGCCAGTTGTCAATTCAAGTCAATTGTCAAATTGCATAATGAAAGTGACAGTGTGACAGCCATGTGACAGCACTGAGAGCACCTTGCCTCGAAAACTCCAGTGCTCACAGTACAAAAATGGCGACGTTTATGATGTCATATATTTCCCTACGATACTGCGGCAGTATACTGTCAGTCTATAACGGAACGAATTTCTCCCCAGTACGCGCACTGAACAGTGCTCTCAGTGTATATCGGCACATACCCTACAATGTATTTTTTATGTCAAATGAGCGACAGTTAGTATGACAGTTAAGGATGTGGTTTTACGTGGTAAGCATCCAGAAGATACGATAGTTTGTTGAATCATTTCTGTTGTGCAAATCTTAATTCAATCAATTAGCCTGTTCTAGTCCACGGCTGGACATAGGCCTGTCCCAATGTGCGCCATAGCATCCGGTCCTCCACCTTCCGCATCCAGTCCCTCCCAGCTACCTTCCTGAGGTCGTCGGTCTAGATGGACCAATCCAAATCCAATTCCAGCCAGGTAGCTGGAATTGAATTTGGATTTGATAATTTACCAAAAAACCGGACAAGTGCGAGTCTGACTCGCCTACCGAGAGTTCCGTTAGTAAACAAACTTGTATGTAGATACTAGATAGTACGCCCATCTCGGGAATCAATTCTCGAAGATGTTTGCCTGTTGTTACGTTACCAACCGCAAAATATAAGTTTGTAATCACAAAAACTATTTTTGTTATATGGCAACAAATTAACGACAGAACAGAACAGAATCCAGTGCTTCTATTTGGTACTTAGCTGAACCATCACAAAGATGACTGCAGTACTCCATGTAAGATTGAAATAAAATAACTAAAATAAACTAATCTGATTGTCTCAATACCCGTCAGTTCATGACTTTTTCTAACTGCGGCGCATGCTGCAGAGCTGAGTCTACTCGATAATTTATCAATATGTGGATCACATATTAATACATTTATCATCGTGAGGAAATATTATACTAGGAAGTTGTTCTTATTATCAAAGGTTACTGAAGTTTGTCTACCCGCCTTAGGTCCCCGATGTACTACGATATTTCATAATGATAGATTAAAAGTCGTACATAATTTTAGCAGTGAGATAGGTACAGACAGTCCATTCAATGTATTGGTGTAATTTAACGGATTTCTTCGAAATCATGATTTAATTCTCGACATCACCGAAGAATTTTGAATAGAGTGCTGAGATCCTTCCTTATCTCTAGTGATACGGAAAAGATAAGAGCTAAAAACAAACAAGAAATCGAGTACAAATTAATTATATTATTTTCAAATCCCATCTTTCATCTTACTAACAATAATGATATCATTCGTTGCAAATATTTTCATATTTTCCAACCATTATATTTAATTATTTATATATTAAGGTAAAGCGGTTTATTTTTGAAACAGTTCTTCCAAATTTCGAAGAGACAGATTGTAGAGTGGAATCTGTAGAAGATGGCTAGTGGCATTGACACGTGGGTGATGATAGTCCATGCCCAGGGCCCATAGAACGCCAGGTGTTGGGGTCGGAATTCGGCACGGTTCTGGAAATATGAGTACAATATTGTGGGTATATTTTTAATTTTTAAATCGGAAACGTTAAAAAATGTGATTTTGACACATCCGGCAGACCATTCAATTGCAGAGTTTGATCCGGTTTTCTAAAATGATTCAAATTCAATATCTTTGTTTCATAAAATTGCTCAAAAATGATTCTAAATCTTCCATATATAAATATATAATTAATAATTATATATAAGTAGTAAGTAAGTTGCTTTTTTTAGTTCGTTTACTATCCACTTTACTTCTATATATATACTACATATTATAAAACAAAGTTCCCCGCCGCGTCTGTCTGTCTGTCTGTTTGCGATAAACTGAAAAACTACTGAACGGATGTTCATGCGGTTTTCACTAATAGACAGAGTGATTCATGAGGAAGGTTTTGGTATATAATTTGTACCCGTGCGAAGCCGGGGCGGGTTATATATAATATATAATTTTTGTACATTCATATTTTACTCATAAATGTGTAATAAATCTTGCATAATTTTTTGTAGTTAATGTTAAGTAGATATTTGAAGATTATTGGACTAAAACTTTAACGAAGAGTGTCCTCTTCGTTAAAGTTTTAGTCCGATGATTGGTTTCAATTGCAAAAAACCAACAAGCTATGTTTTCGAAGATGGCTAGAAAAAAATATTAAACACAAATTAAGGAAAAAAATAATAAATATGCTTTTCTATTTACCATCATTTTACTTGATTTCGGTTGGTGAATGACCACTAAATTACCTTTTCAAGTGTATTGATTGCCCACATCGCCATATTTGCGACCAGAAGGAAGGTTACTAATTGTCGACCTGGTTTACTCCTTCTCTGTTCTGAAGTGCTACTGCGTCGCCACCACGCATCCACTATAAACAGTGTTTGGATAATAGTCTGAAAAAAAACAAACTTTTCTTTTAAACATGTCAGATATTTACACCTGCAACTTATAGACGAGTTTTGTTTTTCTATTAGCATATTATTTAATATCCTACAGAGAGAGCAACTTGTTAGGAGTTGAATATGCGTGGTACACTGTGGACCTGATTCCTCAGTTGGGGAGTAGTTCCTGTCGGTGACTTGGCTAAAAGAAGATATCGTCCTAAAAGCATAAAAATTTTTTGATCTCTGGTATATTTATATCGATCGATGAACGGGAGAACTTTGGACTCGGGGGTAGAAGTATCGTTATCTTGGGTTTAAAATATGGGTGTTGGTGACATTCATGATAGTGAAATCGGCACGGCACTGCGACACCTTTAGTCATTCACACCGTTGTTCCTTTCATCGCCCAGAAACGTGTCTAGTGAGTTGATGAGTCACGGTCTCATGACATAAGCTTTAATTTCCATAAGCTTTTGGGAAACCTCGAAGAAAAGAGTCAGATATCATATAACGTCATCTTAGTGGCCTGAAAAAAAAACCAAATAGTAAAAATGATTACCTGATTAAGTGATAAAAATTCAGAGAAGAATAAAGTCAAACCACCGCTGTTCTCAAAGTATTGCGTGTGATGACTTCCTATCATACTGAACATGCAATACACGAACATTCCTGATTGGGCCAAAATTAGTAGGAACGGATCCAGACCCAAAATACCTAAAAAAACAATATTGTATTTGGATTACGACTATAGAATGTTTCTTACAGATTTGACTAAGAATTTAATAACTAACTTTAAAAAGTATATATCCGACTTCAATGCGCCTAAGTCGTGATAAAAAATAAACTCGTCATCAGATCTTTACGAAATTTAAATGGGTCCATTTTGGAATAAACTTTCGAACGAAAAAATAATTTTGCAAATCCGTCTCTAAATGACGGAGTTATGCCCGAACATACATAATAAAATATACAAACATCGAAATTGAGAACTTCCTTCTTGAAGTCGGTTAATAAAATAAATTTTGGCTTCGTTATTAAATGAATAAGTTTTTATTGATTTTAGTCAAATCAGGAACTAAGTAAATACATTTCAAATAAAGCGTGTTAAAAATTACAGTTGAATAACATGCAAAAAAGAAACAACGTACTTTGGGATTTCCTTTTATAAGTCAATGATCTCATTTGTATTAATGCTGTTACTGTAGCCACCATAGACAGCGAATACAGAATCAGTTCGCAAACGTTAACTTCAAATATAGCATCCTGCAGCAAAAATTTCAATAATTGAGTATTTAATCAATTGACAAATTTATCAAAACCTTAATGAAATGTACGCTTTACAGTCATCGTGGTCGGATTGTTGGCCAAAACGAAGAACATGATAAGGGATATGATGGTGAAGACGATAACCAGGATACCAGCGAATAGACCCCTGTGAGCATGCGAGCAATCTACTGAAAAATGGTGCAGCGCCACAGTACTGCCTTGGGGAGAACTCACTCCAAGTAAACCGGCTGAAAATTAACAAAAAATTAATAGATAATAGTCGTTAATTTATTGAATACGAGCTACTTGATATGAATATTACCAAATTGTTGTAGAATTTTCTCAGGTGTAACGGAATTGTTGCGTGATTTATTTTTACTATTGAATTTCTTATCAAAATCTTCTGGGGTGCATTTCACCTGAAAGTGTGTTCAACATGTTTAAACAAGATAGAATATATAAATTGAAAAGAGATCAAAATAACTTTTAATATTTAATTAATGTTTTATAATCAAAAATAATATTTTCACAAAACAACCACAACGACGAATAGAA
This sequence comes from Euplagia quadripunctaria, assembly GCA_963859945.1. Taxonomy (NCBI): domain Eukaryota; kingdom Metazoa; phylum Arthropoda; class Insecta; order Lepidoptera; family Erebidae; genus Euplagia; species Euplagia quadripunctaria. Next base: position 15,506,516 of record OY982565.1, on the reverse strand, counting down.
TTGAGGTTGCCTTAGAAAGTTATAAAATACTTTTAATAAAGTGATTTCAAGTAACTGGGTGAAATATAGCAGGATATAAACATTTGTCCTAAAAATTCTCCTATATCTAATACGAAACAGTTACGTATTGGTGTGTGTACCCTTCTTTTAAAGTGTTTTAATTTGATCTTAAGGCAACGGTAAACATCCAGAAAATTTACCAAAAATTTATTGAACCGATAAGTCCCGTCCCCCCTCCCGTGACCACGATCGGTGCAATTCGATCGAAACGTCGCGTCGGGTAACCAATAAGGTATTGTACCTTGAAATTATTATCGCGATTAAGTCTAAAGTCGATTTACACAACTAAAATTTTGTCCCATGAAATTTAAAATGCAGGAAGTATTAAATAAATAAATAAATAAAATTTTACCTCCTTCCACATTTCAAAAAAGATGACGGCACAGATCAGAGAGTATTCAATCGTGCACGGAAATAAGAAAGGAGCAGCGTTTTGTAGTAATGCACCCATAATATTGGCACGTCGGCATGGAATGTCCTCAGCTTCGTGCAATGTACTGTTTGCTGTCCCCAATATGTTATGTTCGAGATGATGTATCTCATGTTTTGTCTCCTCCACTAATACATACAGCCATTCGCACAAATTAGTAGCTACCATGTGCATAAAACCGAAACGTTGTAACAGTTTAAAACTGCCAGATTCTATGTCTTTGTTAGTGAGGAACATGAACTGCATTTGGGCTAATGTGAGGGTCATTCGTAGAGCAGGCGTTATTACAGATACAACGTTGCGACATTTGTTTGTCATTTCGAAGTATTCACCCAGTTCTAAACCACTGTACACCATTGAACCGATACCAAACGCTGAAAAGAGGGTATAATTATAATAGTAATAAGAATACTTGAGAATACTAGAATTAATTAAGGCTATCTTAACCTAATAAAAACGAAAACTATAACTACAACAATTCTTTTTAAGATTTTGACTGACTTCCCTGTACCTTTCTCGTAAATAACGAAGGATTTATACACATTGCTAAAATAAGAAAAAAATATTATCACTTTACCACAAATATTAAGACAATATTTATAATAAAAAAATAAAGCATAAAATAATATGAATTAGCTGTGCTAAGTACATACGTATGTATGTAAATATATTTGAATGCTGAAAGTATATCCTACTAACTGTTGCCCGCGACTTCATTCGCGTGGAAATTCAAATATATCCCACGGGAAACGTACATTTTTCCGGATTAAAAAGTAGCTTATCTATCTCTGTGCCAAATTTCACGCAGATTCGTACAGACGTTCTGGCATGTTTGGGTAACAAACATCCATTTCCACATCCATCCAAGCCAGTTTTTTGACTGGATCTCCTTCTCTTGCCTTCCTGAACTGCCTTTTCCGATTCAAACGTTAACCGTTTATTCTCATCTTATCACGTACAAACAAGAATACATACATTGATCTCATATTATTACCAAACTAAATTAAATGCTCGTAAAAAATAAACAATAAATAACATTGGAATGTTTCGTCGCTCTAAGCAAAAGCATAAATAGTGTATCCATAATTGTTCATTTAATTACATTTTATTTGTGGCGTTACTCGATCGAGAGTTCAGCTGTCTAACTAAAACTCGAAAGCTTGTTTTGATTACATTCTTTTTTCTTTTCTTTCTTTGCTAATAGAAAAAGAGAGAAAGAAATAGATGGAAAAATTATAGTATTTTCGAACTCTAAAAATTCATAGACTTATTGACAATATATCTAAGTATATATAATTATGTAAAAACAACAACACCAATGATGTTCAGTAGTGCTCGTTTATGGCGGTTTTCTTTAGGTGTTTCCGCAATAATGAGCTCTAATTTGATCTTCCACACGTGGCTTATAATTTTCCTGATAACGGATTAGAAAAATAAATAAATAAATTAGCAATAATAAAAAAATAATCAAATAAAGTTTACCGATTCCACCCAATCTTAGGTAAAAACTTCCATAGCGTGAGATATTCTCTTTCATCTTTTGTTTATTAGCTGGAGTAGTTTTGTCATTCTTTTCCACTTTAAGCGTGCCCTCTGTAAAATTAATCGTTAACATAAAAACATATGTGGATAGGATAGAAACGGTACATATAATGGAATGTCTGAAAACGTTTCTAGAATGCAAATGAAAGGAGGTTAGTTCTTTTCTGCATTAATTATGCAAACAAATGTGATTTTAATGTCTCATTTTGTTAAGCAAATGCGGTTAATTACCTAAGCGTAAGTACTTATTGTATGGAGAAATATTGTGTTGTTTCAAAGAAATTAAGGCTTACCATAGTCTTGGATGATTACGTTGACGGCCTTTTGACGCATTATATTTACATATTGAAAGACCACGAAGATAAGTGATACTAAATATAGATACAAATAGAATCCCTGAAACAGTATTTGGTTAACATAAGAATACATTTATTTTTCTGTGACCAAGAGACATGAACATGCTTATAATTTTATTTGTTCATAGCACTGAAGGAACTGCATTGTCACCTATCTGAGGGTATTTTTTCTACTATTAGGTATTTAAAAACTCATGATCATCGATTTCAGCCGGTTGACGCCCACAGCTGGGTATAGCCCCCCCCCCCCCCAAATCGTCGCTTTTAAATACTAGAGATCGTATTATATATCAAAATATATTAGTTTAACTACAGGTGTAAGTTATTTCATATACATTTACTAATATTATTTTTATTTACATAGTTTTATTGTATAATATATTTTATTTTTATAGTCCCTTGATTTGTTTGGATGTATATTTGATTCTGACAATCATTATTACAGAACATTCCACATCAAAATTGATTCTAATGCAGAAAATATAAGAAAGAAGAAGGTAAAAAAATTGATTTGTACCTGGTAATAGCCGTCGGCTACACCACCAGCGATGACTTCGGTAATAGGAAATGCCAGTCCCAGCACAACCAGCAACTTGCAGTAAAGAGCTGATAGCGCCTTACTCAGAGCTTCACTATGGATTTAAGAGGAAAGTCAATTATAGTACGGTCATATAGTAGTACCGAACCTGATTATCCAAATTATAATTTTTTTTTTTTAAAAGACACCTCCCGCATTAGGAATTACTCCTGTGTCGCGGGGGACTTTACAAACATACAAACAACGGACACAAAGAAAAAAATAAAAAAACACCCAGACTCGGGTGGGAATCGAACCCACGACCTATGGCATAGCAGTCAGGGTCACTAACCACTAGGCTAACAGGCCAGTCAATTTAAAAATATTAAAACCGTTTGTTTATTACAATCTCTCAATCAATCAAAATGACATTTTGCACACATGTCAGATTGACTTGGCACACAAAAGCATATAGGGTACATTTTATCTTCAAATATTGTTCCCGAGGGATTACCAAATTGAATTGAAGTTAAGAATTGTAGTAAGGGAAGGCTGTAGTATTTCGTGGGGGTAAAGCTATTCTTATGTTTATTTACGGGTATTAACGCGATCACCAAATAGGTATAACATGACTCATTTGTCAGCCTGTGACCACGGCCAGTACAACCTGGTCGAAACGTATGGCAATTCAGAGGTATGTTGTATACCTATTTCATGATCGCGTTAATTCCCGTATATCTATATATTAATACGTGAAGCGAAAACTTTGGATCCTTTTTTACGAAAATTGGGCGGACGGAAGAGCATGAAATTTCGCACACTTATAGTTTATACAGAGAAGACGTGATGAATGCTATAATTTTTTAACAATATTTGCTACAAAGTTTAAAAACGGGTACATACAGCTATGAGTGTCCAGTATATATTTTGACCTGTCATGGTACAAAAGTCTATACAATGACAGGTCAAGTAATATTGGCCAATGAAATAAACCATGGTCGAAATTCGACCACCACGCGATCTCTAGTATACATAATTATATCACGGAATGCGAAAGTTTAAAAGCTAGTAATGCCATTTATTTTTAAAGCTTTGACTCCTGTACATCAGGAGCATTACATTTATGGATGAAAACATCTAGCATGATAGCCAGCGGGTATATAATTCGTTCGCTTAAGGAAAGTTATGATCGTTGAGTTTTGTAACTATATTTATTTATTTATTTGCCACCACAGAGTACATAACAGTTATATTCAGATAAAGTATAATAGTTTCTACATTATATTTAGAAGATTATGAGGGTGGACTGGAGCCTAAAATAGAGAAACCCTGTATTTTAAGCCCCTAGGAATATGAACTGTGCGTATTTATTTTTATATAGCACTAGTAACCCGCCCCGGCTTTGCACGGGTACAAATTATACACCAAACCTTCCTCATGAATCAATCTGTCTATTAGTGAAAACCGCATGAAAATTCGTTCAGTAGTTTTTCAGTTTATCGCGAACAGACAGACAGACGCGGCGGGGGAGTTTGTTTTATAATATGTAGTGATATCTTCTTCTTCTTCTATGGCTTTCTTGGTGTTTGCCTAATCGATGACTTACAAAGAGTTCCTCTGCATGATGTTTCTTGTAAATATTTAACAGCTGCACTGTTTCACACGTCGTGTCTGGAGACGGACTGTTAGCTTTTAGATTATGTTATCTGGCCTCAGTTTCAGTAAATATTATATTAATGATATGCTAAATGTTGAGTTGAAGTTTTGCTATTATGTTAAGACTTATAGTAGCACTATAGTGCCTATAAAGAAATCTATCTTTTTTTTTGCTTATTACATAAGCAGACTACCTATTAATAAGTTTTTATACACAATGAAGCTGCTATCCAACTAACGGTAAGGTCTACAGATCCTTATAAACTTAGAATGAAGCGCTGGTCATCATAAAAGCAGCTGTAAAGACAACGTTAGAAACAGCTGGTAGTGCTGATTCACTCTACTGCGTGTCAAGCAGGCTCCATTTAAAGCAGAAATCTGCTGTGCTCTAAGAATTGGGTACTTAAGTAATTTAAATGAAAGGTTGTACAATAAAATGGTATTGGTGCTTAACATATATAACGTATACCTAACCTACAACACATCTATTACAACATATACATTCTTTGCCAATAATATTTGGTATAAATACGTATTGAAGGCATAAATCAAAAATACGGGTAAACCTTTAAACAAATATTCGTAGAGGGTGATTCACGTAGCACTTTCGTAGAAAGTGTCTGGTTTAGACTAAGTTCGTAGCACACTACGAGATTATAAAAGAATCACAAATTTTAAGTTTCTGTAATGCTAGATTTTAATCTGGATATTGGATAGAAGGTAATGACATATCACTTTTCGATCTATGACAATGACAGCAAAGAATTATATACGACGGACTTAAGTAGGTGTTCCCGTTCTCTGCGGGATATAATGAAGCCTAAAGAATATATAAGTGGCAATATATTTGTACAAAACCTTCATATACAAAATTTATTCATGTTCTTTTGTTATATAATTCTAGCTTAAGTAAATAAACAGCAGTAAATAACTCAAGTGGTGCTTACCTGTAAGAAATTGTGACACTAGAATAAGTTAATATAAGTTTATTTTTTTTGTAATTTAACCAGTGTTAACAATTGTTGGTGAGCGCATAAAATAAATAAATAAATAACACTGATAACGCCTAGAATATTTTATTGTATCACAGTCAATAACTTTCCAACATCAATCACTTTTCCACGGCTAACCATTTATGATCGCCTGGCCTGGTCGGAGTTTCCCCCTCTTTTTGTACTAAAATAACATCTCACCTAGCTTACACTGTTTTTAGCCGAGTGAGTGAGGTTACTGGAGGCCCTAACCCTTCCCTCTTCCCCCCTCTCCACCTCTTCCCCTCTTCCCACCTTAAAGGCCGGTAACGCGTTTGTGACTCTCCAGTGCAGATGCAGCTCATGGGCGGCGGCAGTCACTTACCATCAGGTGACCCGTCTGTTCGCTTACCGCCTATACCAAAAAAGAAAAAAAATACACGTCTAAACTCAGAACAATAAATGTAGACATTAATCTTTTGTTATCTCCGTTCATGATCAAAGTTTGGAACTCCTTATCAAAGTCTATGTTTCTCCGTCTATATTTGGGTGTTTTTAAATATTATGCATACACCGTCCTTGGTATAGTATCATCACTTATTATCCTTTAATATATATATGCTTGAATTACGTATATGTGCAAGGTACGATAAATCATCGTAAGCGGGCTGTCCCCATGTCGCACTCGGCATGTGTTCTCCACACGCGCTATCTTACCGCAACATCTACGATAGTTGACACGGCCCTAGCAACCGCAAACTTATACTATATTAATACTTTTAGACATTTACTGTTCATTGGAATTGAGATTTTACCGAAATTGACACTGTGTTGAACGAAAAAATAAGAAGTCATTTGTTCATCATAAAAGGCCCTATATTAGACGTCTTATTTTAGAACCAACGAAGAACCAAAGCCTTGATGATTAGAACCAAGGATTAATGAGGTAGAATAATTATTGACGATTGATTTTTTTATTACAAAATTTTTGGTCTTTTTATATCAAGGGTACAATACTATATAATTAGGTATATACATATGTAGTAATGCACATAACAATAAATGTTATTAACTGTTCTTAAAAAAAAGAATTGGCGAATGCGTGATGTTTTTTTCAATACGTAGTAAAACATATTTAAATGCTATTTGTTTTAAATTGTTTTTGCTCAAAATAATACCTTTCTTTTCTTTAGTTTTTAATAATTACGCATAGCTTAACAGATATGACAATATAAACCCCATGTTTAAATTGCAATTATGTAAAGGTTTGCTTTACGTCAACGGTCTTAACGGTTGGCACAAGTCACCAAAAATAATGACTCATAATAATTATCTAATTTTAATCTTTGATATAACAACATGATAAACACCGCCACAAACAAGTCAGCGGCATCGTGAAGCTCGTATCATAAAACACGAATTAATACCATCAGCCTCTTAACTATGAATATGCACACTTATTTAGAGGTGAATATCAGAGAAGAATAGTGTTCAAAGGTGAATAGCATTCAGTTGGATAACGTCATGTAGTGAGCAGACAATGAACGGCCTACGTCGCGTCAACACCATTCAAAGCACTACCCTTTATTTGTTAATAAATAGATAGGCTGACAATGGCACTAGGAACATTCAGCGCAAACAACGTCCAATGAATCTAATTAGGTTGTGGTAAATGTTTTCAAATGAAATCTGTGTCACTATTGTTTTTAAGTTGCTTTTTATAATACCGGTAGTTATTCCGGTTAACAAGCAAGCCGCAGCGACGACCTTCCTAATTTTAGGTACAGGGTACTCTATAAAAGGCTAAACTATCCAGGCCTAAACAATGGCTTATAATTCAAACAGAAGGGTTATAAATATATCATGGTATTATCTGAATGAGTTAAGTTTACTTGCAGCGTGGTTGTACATTAATTGTTATTAAAAAGCTTTTAAAATGACTGTATAAGTTACACAAGTCTCGAGATTAAAGACTAACAACATGCAGTTTGATCATTATTTTTCGTTAGAAGAGACTTCTCTAGATGCTAACCAACATCTATAAAATGTATTGCAAAAACTCTTGCAGATGTTAAGAAGAATATGTATCTAGAATAGGACGTGAGCCCTGCGTCTCTTGCTTTTGTTTGCAATCTGATTGAAATGATCTTCCAGAGTGCCGATCTTCCTTATCGGGCTTTTGTTTTGTATCAAACCATGTCAGAAAACCCTCTCGTCCTCATTTTGTCCGACACAAAGTTAGTATTACGTACACGAAGGCCTTGATTCAAAAATAGATTCTCGTAATAAAACGTACCTATATTTTCCAATGAGGTGAATAATGTAATGTAAAATGAAGTATTTGAGTGAATATTATGACTAAAATCTACTGTAGAAGGCCGAAATATGCACTAAAAATGCCAAAATATGCACAATCAAAAAACCTAAAAGCTTTTTATATTTCAATGAAATAAAAGATACAAATACATCTGACTGACGTCATTGAACAAAATTTAAAATGAGGCGCCATTTCTGGAAATACTTGGTTTGATCTGCACCGTTGATTGTAACATTAATATATTTATTGTCTTCGACTTGGGGTTTTGAAGTAAAATAGCATCTAACTTACTACAAATCTTTTCCGAAATTTAATAAGGAATTAAAATTAACGAATTAAAATTAAAACAGAGCAAGATTTTTGGCATCATGTAATTTGTGGAAAAATGCGACATGCCTCCTGCCAACCTAATCTGCCTCTGCACTCGCCCTTCCCTATGTGTTGTTGTCACCTAGACACCTTCAGCTCGTTACCAAAATATGCACGATTGGGAAAAAGGCTTAAATATATTTTAGCATTTTTAGCCCTTTTCCCAATCATGCATATAACCTATTTAATTTTGCAAATGCATATAATCTATATATCTGATGTCTACTTATTATTCTCGAACATTTGTATATTGATTTATCATTTAGAATAAATCCTACGTATTTGACATACGTCCTGAAATTAACATTTATGTAAACTTTTAGTAGGTAGACCATATGGTTTAACAAGTATAAACATTCAACAATGACATCAATACTTACTGTCCCAATATTTCAGCGGTTGAGGGTGGATTGTCATGGGAAGTGGATCCAACTGAGGTCCGCGAGTGATGGATCAGCTCTGAGAGGAACCTGCGTTGCGTAGCTGCGCACAGCGCCAACGCCTGCGATGGACGACGAAATGCTGCGATAATTGCTGACGGTCGTCTGCAATCAGATATTTGCAAAGATATCTGAAAAATATTTATAATTAGGTTCATACCTCGGAATCCATTTATAGTGACTGGATTAAAAAAATGAGTGTGAAATAAAAAAAACAATTGAAATTCATTCACTAAACGCCTAATTGCACTGGACTACATCGAGAGCATTATGAAGAAATTCCAGTCTAGACAGTCGGCCAAACACTTTTTGGTGTTCGACATGCACTAAATTTCTAATATTATTTTAAATAAACGAACCTCGAGAAAAATTTACATTTTGTCTTATATGCTTATATCTAAATGTTCAATAGTTCTAAACATTACTGCAAAAATATAATCTCTTCATAGCTTTTAGACTACTAGATAATTTTCTAAACTGCAAATGTGGATAACAATCCAATACATTTCTTGCAAAGTTTTTTTTTGTTTATTCTTATGCACCAAGAGATTTATGGAAAGACATTTGTTTATACAGATTGTGTTGCATTAGACTATACAGTAGAGATTGTAGAACATATTTCAAATCTGACACCAGGTATTTAATTGACCACAAAACCTTATGTATAACATACCTAGTGTTTAAATTTGCAGCGAGTTTAGCTTCGGTATCAGAGGACATCCTTCGGCTGTTGGGCTGAGAGTGCGATTGCTGTAAGAGCGGATCTGCTGGGGTGCCCAGCATGGCTCGTGTTCTCTCCCGGAGCTGACCCAGATCCGAGTAGGAGGAGTCATCGCTGTTTTATAAGTTTTTTAGATATAAATATATTTTTTTGAAGGCAAGGTAATCATTCACAAAAAAATAATTGGTATTCCATCTTTTACACGTTCCCGCGAAGGTGTGGCAAAAATGCCACGCACCACTAGTTTGTTATAATAGTGAACTGTTTGTGATAATACGATAATGATGATGATGATAGATCGACTTGTATTATCCTTAGTTCATTATTATTTACAGTTACAGTAGATAATTCTACATAGAAGAGCTCGATACCCCCACAATAATTAAACCTAAATAATTTTTTGCAAACAGGAAAACACACTACCTTTACTTAGTTTTACTCTGTACACGTAACAATCTTAGAAACATTTCGGCTTCAATACTTAATTACTATTCTAGTTATTTTTACATATTTCATACTACGCAAGCGGCCGGTTGCTTGAATCGATATGATTGTGTTAAAAACATTTTGTTTCTTGTTTGGACGTCACTGCAGCGTATTAGTGCTAGCACGTTCGGTTTTCACACCGAGATACGTTTTGTCAATCTCGTCCAGTCTATGGACATGAAATGTAACGTCGTGACGTGCGTGCCCCATGCACAGCCTGAATAGATATAACAGTGATAAAGGTCATCGTAACTTTCTGCCTGGCATATATTCGTCTTACATGTATAAATGGAAATAATTAAAGTATAGATTGTTTTTAGAACGACCATCCACTAAGAACTGAATGAGAAGGAATAAGAACTTATAATTTTACCAGGCTAACAAAATAGAATAATTTTTCCTTGTAGGTAATTTGTTTATACATATTTAAAAAGTAGTGGTAGACTCTTAGTAGAATTTCTCTTGTTATAGGAACTTCTCACCCTTGTACTTGTGTTTATAAAATGCTAATTCTATAAGAAGTTCATTGAATCTTTTCAAACACACGCAACGAAGCAGAGGTGTACGACCCACACGTCTATTGTTATTTTTAGTTACTGTAAGTATTTGTAAATATCGAAAGGTCATCGGAAAATAATAAAATTTAATTGAACCAAAATTTTAATTCGACGTACATTTTTGCGGTCTTCATATGATTTTGAAATATTAATTATTTGGATTGAATAAAACCCTTTTCATTAAACCTTTCGGTTAAGGTCATAAAAACATAGCACGATGCTTGATGCTGAAATTTCCGAAAGTAGTTAATAAGTAGATAGCTTGTTTTTTAAAGCTAGCTTATAACCAATAGTAATGGTGTTGCACCATACGCATATGAAAGCAAAATACAATTTTTGGGCATGGGTAATTTTTAATTCTTTTACTGGTAGATGGCGTCGCGTAGCTTCTTTGTTAAGGGGGAACTTGTGATGCTTCTGGTCTAACGAGGGTTTATTATCACGCGGGCTCTGTGTTTGTTTGAAAGTATATAAAACATAAAAGACTGCGTCACTTTCATAATTTATTCTTATAGAATTTTTTACATAAGAAGTCTAATCGTACCTGCTTTAACTTAAATACTGCTAATAAGCCTTTAAAATAAGAGGGTGGAAAACTTGTTTTTTATTGTTGTTACGAGAAAAACAGTATTTTGTTTAGGAATTCTGTATGACAGTAGAGCAGACGGCAGGTGTTTCGGCGACACAAAGCGGTCTATCAAACGTCATAAATATTTTCGAAGCTGTTTCCGACTGCACCGAAATCCCTCTTTGTGTATACGTTTCATACTTTCCAAGAAACTACAGTGTGTTTAAAACCCTGATATTTTACCGAAATCATACTTTTACCGTTGATAGCAATTAAAAAGTCGATAATAGATGGTGAAAAAAGACATTTATATTTAACAGGTATCGACAGATATCCGTATAATTCAATTACAGACGTTTCTTTAAATTAAGGGATAATTTCGAAATTGAATCGAGATTACATTTTTTTGTGCAAGAAACAAAAAATGTAATTGATTGTAAACCATGTTTAATGAGCTTTTTTATTACATAATCTATAACCCGAGGGTAATTTCATTTACAATTAAAGAAATATATTAAACTTAGTTAGGTTATGTATTATCTATATAATTATAAACATAATGGAATTTTACATATTTTTCTTAATTTAAAAACGTTATATTATTTAAAATGTAATGTTTCAAATAGATTTTTTTAACCCACTGTTTAACTTATTGATCTTCACTACTCGTTCAAAGCTTGTACAGGGTCCTCGATATTAATCCAATCTATTTTTTCTAATTAAATTACATACATAATCATAATTAAATAATTTAAAGTTAAGAATATTGTTGTTTTTATTTTAACTGTCACCGTCTTGAATTGAACACCCCGTAAGACGAATATTTAAAGAAACGTCTGAAGTTGTATTGAACTATTTCGACCGAGAGGTTCTGAGCGCAAAATCTCCAAAATGTGCATCCGTTTGCCGGAAATGTCTCCGTAAGCTTCGTTGTATCCTCACTGAACCTATTTTGAATATAGTTCTTACTCTCAAAATATTGAAATACGAAAAGAATTTATTTTTCACTCCATCAACGTGCAACATATTTGTGCATCACGATGAATGAGGCTTTCGGAACTCATTGTACCTACTCTATAGACTGAGACACATGTTACGTATAAACAACAATTAAATTTTTTCGAGTACTCAAAATCAAATAAAAAACAAAAAGCATTTAGCATACAGCCTGGAATTCTTTTAAAAGTATTTAAAAGAATTCCAGGCTGTATGCTAAATTCTTCGAGCTACAAACAATATTCTAATAAACTTTTATTAAATATTTAAGCGTTTACTGCGCCTAAAATAGGAGGACTCCGGGAACAGCTTTTATTAAGACATCCGGACCACGTTACTAGATATCCTATTCCAACCGTTCAGTGCCTCGAATTATTGTGTAAAAAAACCAATTAAAGTGGTTCACAATGTTTTGTAATATTTTATTCAGAGCAGATTTTGTTATGAGTTCCATTTTATTACAGTTTTGGTAACTTTTGTGTTCTAGAATTCCTATCGCAGAAAAACTTCCTTAGTGATTTATAAGTTCAACGAACTAATCGTTTTTAAGTAAATACGGTTTAATAATGATAGTGGTCCGTGGTAAGTTTTTATTGAGTTAATTAATAAATATATAAACAATATTAAAACCAGCGAGTACTAAGAAATGAATACCTTACAGAAATTTTCTTTTCTTTTTACATGTTAATATATATCCACTTCGGTGATGTTAGAAAATATAATAAACATACGTCTCACGATAACAGCTTATCAAAATTTGCTAAGTTAAACCACATTATCTCATGAATTGGCGTAAGGTCATGTAGGATTAACTGTAAAGATATGAATAGTAATTTTAGAATTCAGCAAAGTAAAACAAAGAGAATCGCGACGATTAAACACATATTATACATATTAACTGCTACTTATAAAATACTCTATGACACGCTATTTGACTTTTACTATTTGATTTAAAAATATTTGTTTATCATGTATAAATAAATAAAATATAGTTTGGTAAACTATACAAATTATAAATCTTTATTATCTCCGAGATACTTCAACTGCAGGTTCTAACTTAGTCTAAGGCATAAAGCGTTAAGATAACAGATAAAACTGAATCATTAGAGAAAGAAAAATCCTGTAGAAGAAACTTTAATTAAATGGTTAGTTTCTCTTTGTTTATGATGAGCTTGCAGTATCCGACGGGCCGTCGACATATCCGTTTCCCTAGCGGCTTCAAAAAGGAATGGCTTTTCACGTTCAAGTCACCACAACAGGACATTGGTCATGGAAGCGTTGCTTTCAATAGAGTGGGCTAGACTTTTTAAATGACTAAGTCAACTGGATATTACATAATATGTATCGAATGTTGGTTTATTTGAATACTAATTAACTAGACTAACAACTGGCGTGTGCTCCTTGGAACCATTTTTGCATACTGTTCACTATTTATGTATTTCTTCAGTTGTATATAAAAATATCTGTCGGTCACTTAGCTTTATTTGTATTTAGTAATTTATTGACTTTTAATTACTATGTTTGTATTGTTAATTACAAACAGAAGTATTAGGTCTTCTATTTTTATAATTATGAAGGTAAGTAAAAGTTGACTTCACATTCAAAAGATTTCAAGTGAGGAGAATACTATTATCATACCTCTCCATTTTTATAAAATTTGTATAAAATTTCATGAACCACGCAAGACAGAAAATTATTTAGCCCACATACTTAATATAATTATGTATAAGAAATGTTTCATACCTGTCGTCATTTTCTTCGTGCACAGTGTCCATATCAGTAATGGTGACGCCTGGATGCAAGTCCGTTGCTTCGCATACTGGGCCTCTGGTCACTGGACTCATCTACAACACGCCACGGTAAACTTAAGAGTGGTTTACTGTACACAATATATCTCACGGCCACTCTTGTCCTTTTCACAAACAACACATATGTCGGCTAAACTTAACAATTTCAGAACGTACGACAGATTATCAAAATTGTACATTTTTTTATTAAGTACCAACAATTTTAGTGTAACAAATTTTTTACTTTCATTCCATTTTAGTATACGGTGCTTTTTTTATTTACATTTCTAGATATTGCTATGTAATTATTTTTTGAATATTAAATATTTAATTTTTCGTACAGGATAAATTTGTTCGTGTAACTCCTTCAATCCATATTATGGTATAAATGGATCCTGCCCAGTTTTCTTTTACGTAGTAAAATATTAGTGACTTACGAGCTTCTAAAATTTTTCTTTGAATGTTTCTTGATGTAGTTGTTGTTTTTTTTAACAGTTTTTTTAAGTCAAATTTTTTAAGTGCAGCGACGTTTAACACAGCATGAACAAAACCGTAAAAAAAATATTTTTTTAAATAAAATCACTATCAACCTTACAAAACCTTTCAAATTGGTCGCAGATGTCGTGGTTAATTTACCTCATGTCGGTCGGTCTATTACATAGACCTACCGACAGAGATAATATATCAGGATGAAATAATTTTTAGCAATTTTCAAACAAGACTTGGCAATGTATGTTCATCACTAATTATAGCATACCATAAGTATTTATAAAACATTTTAAATATTGGTCACACAAATATGATCATGATGATAGTAAAATTATATAACAAATACGCACCTATGTATTTTGTATTTATTACTATGTGTACTGATTTTGTTTCTTCTATATTTTCTCATTGCCTTTACCATGAACGCGGCACTAAATCCGGCGTTAGAAATTCAGAAAACAGTAGACAGACAAATTGCTTTTAGTGAAAATATTTTACATTAATACTTTTTTTTTTGCATTCGAAATATATAGGATAATAGAGGACGTTCGGCCCTCAGTCGATGTGGGTTTACACTGAGCTCTAATATGCAGGCTTTGTTTACAGTTTCATGTGTGTGTTTCTACATGTAATGTCTTCAGTAATCTTAAGTATAATGGCTGTTTGCTTATGGTTAGGGTTGTCAAACTTGCTGATGATATTTATTGATATTTCAAACATACACCGATTTATTGATAGTAAGAGCAAAGGAGCTTTGGGCAGTATGGTTGCTTAAAAATCTAACCTAGATAGACTTGCTAAACTCCGAGTGATTTGTTTAAAATTACAAAACGATCGGTACTTTCATCTCTCGGGAATGTATTTTATTTTAATTTTACTGCGATATACCTTCATATGAATTTAAACTATTGCAGTTCCCATTGTTAAGTGACTATTTAAATATGGAGATATTTATGGTATTCTGTGACTCGGCCCGTATATGTATATGTTTGACCAGCTTACTTTCGACATAGTTTATTCTTAGTCATAAGAATACTTACAAAGTAATGTCAGTTAACTGATTATATTGACATGAATAAGCTGATATCGTAGTGATCAGACGTCTCCACAAAAATTGCATGATTTTTATCTATGTACTTAATATTACTGCCGTTGTTCAAGTATTGTACGATAAAGACGATATGGCCTAATCTACCATCGGAAGCGGTACTACTTTTATCGTTATTAAACTTTATTGTTTTATTGTATAGAATTCATCCCATTTGTGTTTTTTTTGGACAAGTCATATGTCCTGATATATGCTGGTTTATAAATACTAATATGAATACTGTTAGATTTATGATATGTGTAATACGAAATCATAATTCAAGTTAATATAAAAGGGAAGAAAAACAAATATGATATATGTGTATATGATATATAAATCACGTCAGGAGAAGGTTGGGAGGGACTTACACGGATGAAACCGCGGGGTGCAGCTAGTGATATATGTATGATGCATAAAAAACTAGAAATTGTCTGGTGGTCGAAATTCGACCGTAATTTATTAAGTTTTAATTTGTGTAGTTTATTTCATTATCCAGTAAAATTTGAACCGTCATTGTTTTCCCGTACCATACTGTTTCCATACCATTTATCCGTTTTTGTAACAAATATTGTTAAAAAAATTCTGACGCAGATTTCTTCTCACTGTCAATAGGGAATGTGATGCATTTATTAATAAATGCTAGTAAGAAATACCGCACCCGTGCGCTATTAGCACTCGCACGAAAGTTCTCTCGGTACGTGGTATCCACCACCGCTTGAAAAGTTCATGTTTAGACACCCTCTTACTCCAAGACGACACTAAAGCAAGTAATAAGGCGAGAGGGTGGCTTAGACCTGACTAGACTGGTCCACCCCTGTGAATAATCTGCGAAGTATTATGTTATCAAAAGTAGTTTTACTTTTAAATCATTGAATATCATAATTATCTATATAGGAACTGTCCCACTGCATGATCTTCTTCATAATTAGTAAAAGAGTTAGGTCTAAGTTCACAACAGCAGTGATAATAGAGTATTACACCCTTTTTTAAAAGTGTTTTAATTTGATCCTAAGGCATCATGATAAGTGGCATTCAAATGTATTTTAGTTTTACATTTTAAATTTTTGCGTGTAAATTGATGAAAACGCTAGACGCCATGTTGCTCATTCGTTGTGACGAAATACTTAGTGAAACGTAAAATACTGCAATTTGAAAAGAGTTACTATCCTTTTGATTGGCGTTGAAAATATGAAATGAAACAAAAATCGGGATTTCTGAAATTTTCCTATCATGAAAGAGCTTTTCTTCTTTAGATTCTTAGTAGATTTCTAATTTCAGCCTTTACAAAAACCGTCATCCATAGTCATATTTAAGTAAAATGACGTGATGACGAAATATCATAGTGGCTTGCGTTTCGCATATTTGTAACACAGATAAAACATTTGTAACTTTGAAATGAATTATAAAACTTATTTTCTAAATTTATGAACTGAAACTAACATTTTCCGACTGCTTAGTGCCAAAACTATCTTATTATTATATTTTTGATCATTACTTTCATAGACAAAAACGCCCTCCTTATTCCTAATACGCTAAAAAAAATATTGGAAAAAGTGTTTTTTTTTTCAATATAATTTGTCTCCGTTATTCGTTGGAACTGTAGTTTTTTTTATCAATGATTTAATGAACTACGGTCGAAATTAGACCTCTGGGCGACCACTGACTAGTGTGTAATAAATATGGTTGCTGTCAATTTAAAAAATGACAGTAGCATGCACGAGCTGGTCTATGCATATTGTACATATAATAATAGTTTAGTTTACTCACATCTTTCTTTTTCATTGAAGATTTGAAGCCGATTTTTATTTAAATGTACTACAAAGTGTAAGATTAAATGGTGAGTTTGTTTGTCTTGCGTCCGCCGGGCGGTCCGCTCTAAGGTTGTTAGGTTGTTGAATAAGTTTCTGAATTAAGAGAACTGAAAGTTTTCTCATCTCGAGATTACAGCAAAGTGTTTACCGTTTGGCTGTAGGACGCGGCCGCGACGCCGACACCCCTCCGCACTCGTCCTAGTCACGAGCTCGCGCCAACCACTCGATATCGATACAATTTATTTTTTTAATTATTTTTTCATGACTTTTTCAAATTAGTCCAATACTAATTTGTGCCTCAATATTACGGCTGTAAACAGTAAAATTTTAAGTAAAGATTGCTTATTTAAAAGCAATGTTAATGTTAAGAACTGATAATAATAATGAACTAGATACATTGTACACTTAATTTTTTAACAGGACACAAACAGGACTAGTTACATGTATATAGTACTAGTTGGTACTTACTAGTTGAACTCCATATACACATATACATGCTACTTGAAGTATTTGAAATAGATATAAAAATATATTATTATGTCTTAAACAAATCACTGCGAAGGACTTATTACTGTTTAATATTTCCGCACTTCAAAATTTATTGAACCACTAGAAGAGCAATGTCGATAGTAAATTGTCATTTATTATTACGCTTTAATGTTATAGAAATCATAAAATGTACGTTACGATACGGACGTTTGGTTTAATATTTTAAAATATAGTAATTAACATAAAAATATTAAACCTCATTATTCCCAAGCTTAATCTAGTAAGACTAGAATATTTGTATTACAATAATTGGTTGATATGTCGTGACCAGATGTTAAAAATGATCACTCCATGATGGGAATCAGACCATTTCATGAAATATTCGTATTTCATGAAATGGTTGGTCAATTTGTGATCATATCGTAAAATAGTGACATTATCTACAGTCACAGGTGTTGATATCATTTGGTTTTGTGATGCATCATGGTCCCGGACAGTTGTTTATCTTTATTTATATTTTTTATTAAACCTATTATATTACGGAGACCCTACATTCATGATATGGCCTAACGTAGATTGAGTTATCATCAAACGTTGACGTTTAAACAATACGGCTAGTTTTAGCGGGCTATATCATGAAAAGCGACCATTTCACACATCATGAAGTGGTTATCTGGCCACGATAGATACAATATCGATGGCAAAGCAAGGTTAAATTTATACTACTTATTACAAAAACGAAGTTTTTAAATCTTTACGATATTCTTTTAACATATGTGAGATTTCAGTGTATGGACATCACTAGTGTTAATAATCTAGATATTTTCATAAAATATTTGCGTGAGTGTATCGCACCTGATGCCAAACGATGTCGCTGCACTTTAAACTCCCGTGATTTACACAAACACTGGCCACTAACCACTAACAAATATTGATGTAAAAAACTTATTCAGATATGTGTCTTTAATAACAGTTTGTTTAGCTCAGCATATTTCTCCATTTTTTAAAATGAAATGATAAGAAGATGCCAATGTTCAAACGTATGTTTTTTTATATTGTAAATTCAAATGAGAACCTGATCTATTGCAATGTATGTAGACTACTTCATGTAAATGTAGACTACCTCCTTATAATCTTTTTGTTTTTCTGCTTTAATTTGTTAAATGACGTTTTATACATGGAAAATGAAAATATATTCTAAAAAAAATTTGTGAATATTTTCATTAAAATAACGTGTTGCAAAAAAATATATTTTTATCAGTAACTATTACTAGGTCAGGTCATTATTTTATATGAATTAGCAAATTACGTCATGACTTAATTATAAATCATTTAACACTTTGTAGTCAAATAGTTTTGTACAAATTTTAAACAGAGATGCACCTAGGGTACCTAGGTTGTCTGTAAGAGATTGCCACAGTGCGATAAGACCGCCAATTGTATAATCCACATAATATTGCTTTATTCTTACTCTTTGTAATATTTTTGGTGTACAATAAAGAGGTATATTAATATTATTATTATTAGAAATGACTGTAAAACGAATAGTCTATTGTAGTCTCACTTATAACCATATAATGCATATTTAGCAAATTATGCTTTTTATTATACTATAATAGGACTCTTCATCAATATTACGATGGTTAAATATTACTTTAACGTTATCTTATTACGAATTTAAAATTCATCAATCATCAATGTTAAAATTTTGGCAACAGCGAAATGGCAACAGAAATATTAGCGATGGAATTATCATATGAACGTAATTAAAAATAGTATTTAAATAGCTTTCATTTATTATCCCTTGAAAGATATTATTTTCACGATCCTTAACCGCAAGTAAGGTACATTTTTGTGCGCATATTTGATCTTGATATCTTAACTAGCGTTTCATTAAAATGCTTTTAGAACAAATTATGGAAAAAATATCGATACAAGTGATCTTTTACAAAAAAATAACCATTAAAGCCCATCCTTATGCAGTATTTCTGATGTCATTTGTTTTAAACTATATTGTATCTAATAAATATTTAAAGTGCCTTCATTGTTTCCTAAATTACTATATCATCATAAAATTAAGAAAGTTGGTCTTTCTTAATTTTATGATGACGACGTTCTATGATTCATAGTATTTTTGGGAAATATTTGCTAATTGTAAACAGACTTAAATATATTTTTTACTGTTGAGATTTTTTTATATTACTCAATAAATACGGAAAATTTCTACCCTAACAAATGCTAATGAAAAATCACATTCCATAATTAAAACATATTAATTTTGGTTCAACTTTTTTAAAAGATGATGCATAACAAAAGTCGAAAAAACGCGAATAATATTATTTCAGAGTAACATCAGTCAGGTGAAATTTACTCTTGATAAAAATATATACAGAAATTATAAATAAAAGTTATTTAATACTGCGGAAATATTACTTAAATAAGCTAATTTATACTTTGAATATTGTGTATTTGATATATAAATGGATGTTAAAACGCCATGCACTGATTATCGCCTAGAGTCGTGATGTGTCTCAATTTGCATCTGTTAGTTGTTATATTCTATTCCAAGTGTAAGTATCTATTTACATATGTAAACTGGCTAAATGTTTACATGTGTAATAGGACTAAGGTACATGTACGGTCATTATGTGCAATGTCACTTTTAATCAAAGTAGTCTATCAATTAATATTGCGCTTGGTACTGTATCTATAGAATTGTTCAATGTTATTTGTTTTAGTTTATTGTTAACAACCTTATCTTACTAAATAATTTGATACTATGTAACTCTACTTTGAATTTTGTATGATTGCCGTGCCAAAATTAATGTAGATGAAATACAAAAATTCAAAATCAGCAATTAAGAATAACAGGGGGATTTATTAAATCCACTCCTAATCATTGATAGAGAGAGAGAATTGTTATTCTTAATTGGTATTCCTCCACTGCAATTACAGAGAAAATACTTAGCATAAAATTATTTAAAAAAATCTAAATCCATAGGGAATTATGTTATACATAATTATAATGTACTATGCGATCTTTCCACGCTGCGTACTAGTAATTACATCTGTGGAAAAATTAAATGTTTCCCTTGCTTGGATGAGTTTATGACGATGTTAAGGAAGAACAGAATGCGTTAACTAATCCATTGCAAATATTTAATTAGGTATACGGGTAACCACATTTTAATGCTAGTGAATTTATTAATTTAGATCTGGATAGTATCAGAAAATAAAAAAATAATTCTACGATATAAATTTTTTAGATAATTTAATAATTCAAGATTTGTATAGTACCTATGTATAAATACTGATTTTTTAATTGATGAGTCAAAGAATGGTAATGGCCAGGAAGCAGCCATTTATTTAAATATCAATACCAAACCAAAATAATTGTTTTAGAATTAGTAAAGAAGAACTCATCGCAATTTCTGAAGCAGTGTCTTGTTTCATAAATAATTATACACCGCATAAGGAGGTGCTTGTATTTTCGGATAGCAAACGTTGTTTACAACATTTAGCTCTAGTTTCAGAGGTGCTTCAACTTAGCCAAAGTAGTATGTATCTAAAATTGCATGAAGGGTTCCGGGGTAATGAAGATTCTGATATAATTGAGAAAAATGCTGCAAACGGCAAAGACATTAGTTTTATACCCGACTATTCTAAGTTTTTACCTAACATAAACAATTTTTTTATGATAGCTAGGCGGAATATTTGAATCAACGCGTTTTGGAAAAGTTATATGGTAAAGAACCATACAGTGTCAACCTCTCCGTATGCCCTGGTGTGCCTTAACTGACTTCAACAAAAAGTTAGTTATTGCAGCATGCTTAGATCAGGACACATCCCATGTGTTCCGGATGTCTTAATAAAGCAGTTCCCGGATCCCTCCTACTTAAGGCGCAGTACGGCACACCGTGTGGTTTTAGTCGGTTCGATTCCGACACACCGCCCCACCGAAAAACCCGGTGGGGTGACGGCCCGAGGGGGTTCCACACGCACAAAAAAAAAAAAAAAATTACACATCCCATGTAATAAATTTTACTTCATAATGAGAAAGACTGATTCACCTAAGGCAAGGTTTGCTGTGTAGGTATTACGTATATGAGGACATATATCACCTCTTGATGGAGTGTGTTCGATGAGCAATGAGAGTACAGATGAGTGTTTATGGCTTGTACAGGTTTGATGTTGGTAACTTTAACAGTATTCTAGCTTAACCTTATTCTGAGGCAGCTAAATGCTTGTTTAGATTAATGACGTAAATTAAAAAAACCCTTAAACATCCCTTCAACGATTAGAAAAGAGCTGATGATCTTCGAATGGCTGTACAGATTTAGATTTTATTGAATTATATAAGATTTTTTAAAATTCAACCCCTAAGAGGGTGAATCAGGGGTTCAAATTTGTATGAAGAAATCATATAAAAGAGATGCATCAATTCGAAAATTAGTAGGATTACTCCTGTAAACAAATAAATAAACACATCTTTCGTGTTGTTTTAAAAACAACTTCTTCAGGGGGAAAAGAATTAAATAGCCATAAAATCAATGTGGGTGTAATTTTGAAGGTTTTTCGGGACGTTGATCACGTAAATGTCGCCAATTAAAACAAAACACTAAAACTAATTAATCAAAATCAAACTTGGCGCGAGTGGCGCTCTAAAGTATTACATTACACCGTATTTTAATCACTGAGTTATTATTACTAGCGTATTTTAATTTAGTTACTATGTTTGATGCCGAACCAAACTCTCTAAAAAAGTTTCAGAATTAAAATAATATTTTTTCAGTTCTTAATTTTTCTGCTTCATTAATGTCCCGCGAAAATATAATTAGATTGACCTGTTGAGAGGTCGTGGGTTCGATTCCCACCCAGAACAAAAAATCAAGTCAATTTATTGCTATTATTTTCTTTATTAACATATATTAAACATATAAATTACATTTCAAATGCTATTATTATTATTATAATGCATCGCTGGGAACTGTCCTAAAATGTCATATTAACTATGTGAAATATTTTCCGTTTATTTTAATAAGTAAGTACTTTTTAAGAGATTATTTTATTGACGAAAATGGTCTGGAAAGAAATACAACGAAGACACTCTATAGCATTACCATTAGCTTATTTTATTATTAGTCTAAAAAACTAAAGGTAAAGGTGTAGCCAAGTTTATTAAATTTATCTTTTATTTTTTTATTTAATTATCCCTTAAAATTTTTGAATATATATCTTAAGTTGTTCGTAAAGCTATGCATTTTTGAACTACATTTTAGTAGTTGACTAGCTGTTGCCCACGATTTGAACGCGACGAAATTTTGATTAGTAACCGTACATTTTTCTGGGATAAAAAGTAGCCTGTGCTATTCCAGACTATAATCTATATCTGTGCCAAACATCCAGATCCATTCAGGCGTCTTGGGGTGATTGAGTAACAAATATACATTTAAATGTTCGCATTTATACCTAATAGTAAGATTACACTGTACATTGAGTTGAATCTTGCTACTTGTCCAACTGTTATTGATATTTACTTGATATTTAAAATAGTAATTGATCATTATTTAATATTATGTTATTGAAAGCTAAACAGAAACAATACACAGTAGTTTAAAAATACAATAAAAACTTACCTTTGAAATTGAATTTGTCCACCCTAAAATTTATATATAAGCTGTTTATTGAAAAATTGTAAACATTATTTTATACAAACAGTAAATCACGCTTACTTCTTTGGCCACTGGTATTGCTATGAGCTCACAATTTTGGAGGAGACTCTACGACGCACTATGTCGCTAATTATAAAAATTTATATAACACGATCTCTTTACGTATCATGTTTCCAATAACATATAATTTCGTTGAAACGGTTATAAAACTGTGACAGCCTCTCGTAATCAAATATTTTTTGTACTTGTAGTAAAAAGTTTTGCACTTTAATTAATGGTTAATAATTTATTGTAAAATAACTTTCTTGTGAAATAAAGTGTACCTTTATTTTTTTATATATACGCAGCCATTCTGCTGTTGTGTACTACGCATGAAAGGTTATTTAATTTTTATTTTAAACTAGCAGCGCCCTGCGGTTTCACCCGCGTAAGTGCCGATCCCGTGGCAATATCAATACATAGATACCAAGTTTAATTGCAATCGGTTCAATAGTTTTGGCGTGAAAGAGTAAAAAACATCCATCCATCCATCCATCCAAACTTTCACATTTATAATATTAGTGGGATTATGACATTAAACACAAACCTATAAACATACTCGTATGGCTAAAGTAATTAAAATTGCTTTTAGATATGTGTAGATTTATATTATACTAGCAACCCGCCCCGGCTTCGCACGCAGCAGAGACACCTTCAACAAACATCGTCATATTTTAACCAATTTATACAAAACCTTAACAAATCATATATATAAACCTTCCTCATGAATCACTCTATCTACGAGTATATGTGAAAATGGCATGAAACGGACTTTCAGTAGTTTTTGAGTTTATCGCGAACAGACAGACAGACGCGGTGGGGGACTTTGTTTTATATGTACCTAAATAGGTCCTTTACGAGTAAATAGTACTTTCAAATAACTTCGTTAGTTGTAGCATCGGGCTGGTAGTTTTTTAAATCTCTGTCCGATTGCCAGTAACAGTATAAAACGCATAGGCGTGGAGCAACTGAGTTCCAAATTTCCAAACGTATTTTTCTGATCCTTTCACTATTTTGTTCATTATTGAATAACTCATCTTTCAGTAGATCGTTATGAAGGGCTCCTTATTTTGCGAATAGTAATAATACACATAACTGGTTTTAAAATCAGAATAATAATGATGGTGTACTAGTACCTATTTATAGTACACTGGGGTCACCATTTCTCGAAGAAGAAGAGAATGGTAAAAGATCAATAAATTTACTGTATTCTTCTCCATCTTACATACGTAGGTACTGGTTACCCCAAGTCCTTGTAAAACATCTCGCAAACTAAAGAAGCAACAATACTTTCCACATCTCACTAAACACATCCGGCGACGTGCAGCAGGAGATGAAAATATCCATGCAGATGCTACTTACTGTTCATGTCCTTACTGAACCTATTAAGGAAACAATCGCCCTGTAATTTCCTCCCAGTTCCTGTGCACGGTATCATTTCCTCCACATCCTTATTATAATCAAGCATATGTCGGCAATTGCAATAATAGGATTAAATATATGATAAGAGTTATTGCAGCGGAAATAAAAAAAAACAGTCTAATCCGATTGCTAAACATTAGAAACGATGTTTGAGAGACATAAAAGTCAGTAGACTTTTATGTCTCTCAACTAATCCTCCGTCGTAAAAATAGTTCATAATATGGATTTATTATTTGTGTCAGTGAATAAGGTATTTATTACACCCTTTTTTTAAAAGTATCTTTATTTGATCATAATTCAACAGGAAACAATTTTATTCAATTGCAGTTTCATTAAACGCATTGGGCCTGTAGCTAACAGTGTCTAGGATATGTTGATTGATTGATTGAAGTGGCATTCAAATGCATTTCAATTTTACATTTTAAATTTCCGCGCATAAATTGATGAAAACGCTAGGTGCCATTTTTTTAAACATTGTAACTATTACTACACACTATTTGTAACATAAATCAAGCTGTTAATTTCCAGTGTAAGTTGAACTGTTGTATAAACTTATCGTATCGTGGACAGGTGCAGCTTTTTGTCACTGTTTTCACATATTTTTTCAATTTTTAACACACATTTAAAAAAAAATTAAATTTTTTCACTTCTAAATTTAAACGTAAACTATTCCAAATTTCACATTTCGCCGTGCACAAAATATGCGTAAAACTGGTACAAAGAACTCTCTTCACATATCAATATATAGAATAAAACAAATATATAAAAAAATAACAAAATTGTATTATTAATATTTCACATATTTATTAATACTTTGTTATATCCGCCTGGCATATACGAATGACGGACTTTAAATTAATGTAAATGATTTCTGTACAATGCAACTACCCAACACCATTATATTCACTTATGCAGACGACACAGCACTCCTTGTTTGGGGGCCTAACTGGCAAACTTTTAAAGAAAGAGCCGAATATTTACTGTTCAAAGTCATGAGTTGGTGAACTACAAACCTATTAACATTAAACCTAACCAAAAGCCAATATGTAGCCTTTTCCATAAATAAAATAAATTGTCTTCCACAAAGCTACTCAATAAGAGCCCAAAACTGCGTGAACAAGGAACAGTGTATATGCCAACCACTTACACGGGTTGAACATATAAAATACTTGGGCATTTTGATATATGGTGTCTTGAGATGGGACAAATAGATTAATTTAGTGACAACCAGAGTAAGACGGCTAATACATATCCCTCTAATCCCCCTCTCCCATCTTTCCGCTCTTCCCCTATTCCCACCTTAAAGGGTGGCAACGCACTTGTGACTCTTGAGTTACAGGTGCCCAAGGGCGGCGGTAGTCATTTACCATCAGGTGACCCGTCGGCTCGTTTGCCCCCTATACCATAAAAAAAAAACATGTATTTGAATCCCTAAGAGCCGCCCTTCATTGGATAAACTAAAATTAGTCTATCTGGTACCATGTCAATCCATCACACAATACTGTATCACGGTTTGGGGAGCTGCCAAAACCCATCTACTTCAGTTGGAGAGGGCACAAAGAGCAGTGCTTAAAGTAATGAATGGAAGATCCTACAGGTACTTTACAGCATTAGTATAGGGAGCCACTGTGTACTGAAATACAGGCACTCAGCCTAGCTCAGTACCAGAAGCTACAACTACTTGCAACAAATGTAAAACTACTAGGACATAATAATTTGTGTAAACTTAAAAATGTTTAAGACAATAAATGTTATTATTATAGCATTACTCTTAGGTACTTGCAAGGTACTCACGGTTCGCCCACTGTATGTCCTCAAGACTATCCTAAGAAAGCATCGTGACGTACCCCTCCCTAATAAAAAAAAAAACGCAGTACATTGTCTGTGTGCCCCCGGGTCACTTGTAGGACGTCATTCGCGAAAAGACAATTTCTAAGCATAAATTATAAATTATACTGTGACACGAATAAAAAAATAAATATGGCAGGCCTAACGAGACATGAAGCCAAAAAAAAGTTAAGGATTGGCTACAGCAACTTGACTACCAAAGGACAGAGGATGTAATTCAATTCCTTGCCTAAAACTCACCTGATCAATAGCCTCACAGCAAACTCTCACATACACACACGCAAACAAACACGCACACACACACACACACACACATAAACACATGCTCACAAACAGACACACACTCAAACACACACACTAACACACACCACCCTAAGACAACATGTCTAAATAACATACAATATGACTTCGTGTGTGAAAGTAACAACCTACTCATTAATTTTTAATTTACGGGTAGGAGTCTGTCTCCTAAAATACAGGCTTCAGCCTAGTTTGGGAGTCAGTATTTGGCACCTTGGATGTATGATCTATGTATGACTTTTGGTGTTAAATAAAGATTATTATTATTGTACAAGAATTTTCTTATATGACTTAAAATATCAAAACTATTGATTGGAACGTGTAAGCATAAAAAGCAAAGAAAGAAACCAACTTTTTTTTTTACAGTAACAAAAAGCAACGAATTGGGCAGATATCGGTTAGTGCCCTTCCAAATCAGCAGCAGATCATGTGATCTCATGGAATTAAACCTTTTATACCATTGGTGTTTATCTGTCAGTTATGACTTACCTTTATAGAACCGTTAGAAGTAAAGCTGAAGTTTAATAGTTATGACTTAAGTGTGTGGTAAGCGTCGATAAACAGCTACTATAACTTTCTTTAAGTCTCTGCCGCAAATAATAGCTTTTTTATTTATTCACTTTAAACACTTTAAACCTTCTCCGGTTTATATTATTCTGGTTTGTATTCTGTCTGTTGTCAGATGTCAATATTTATTTTATAAACTTTTAATGACTACAAGTTGTATATTCGTGAGAGTCCTATGATATTGGAATATAGTAATAATGTGGATAATAATAATAATAACTTGAGACATCTTACAAACGGCCGTCTGATCCCAAACTTTGCAGAGCCAGACTCCTGATAAACATACTTTTGTATTACTAAATACATACTTACATGTTATATTTATAACACTGAGACACAGAATAAATGACCGTGCTCATCACACAATTTTTCCTGGGTCTTTTACAATTATTAATAATTTCAGTACTAACTTTTAAACTTTCGCGTTCCATGATATAATTATGTATTTAAACGGGAACGATCACGAAAGGGGATCACATACGTTTCGACCAGGTAGCACTGGCAGTGGTCACAGCCTGACTCAGCCTGTGACCACGTATGTAATACCTTTTCGTGATCGCGTTAATTTCCGTTTAAATACATAATTATTTCATTTCAGTATTCGATACGCGACAGCCCTTCTTTAAACATTTTTAAGAGGAGAATCAAGGATTATTTTCTTTCTCAGCAATAATCAGACTGATATTAGGTTTATATGTATGTATGTATGTATATTTTATATTTGTATTATATATGTGTAAGTATACGTATTCATATTGTAGTATACATGTAGGTATACCTCTGTATTTAGTTACTTAAGTATGTTCTATATTTGTATCTCAATTATCTTTACGTACACACGACTTTGCCTCTTATTTTTCTCAATATCCTCTTTTCACTCCGAACGTTTGCTGGAAGAGAACTCAAGTATGGGTTAAGCTCGCCTTTGTACATACCATTTTCCTTTTGTATAATTTGTGATTGTTTTTGGTTACAATAAAGAATAATAAATTGAAACTACAAATGTTTATCAACTTTTTTCTCTGTCAGTAAACAGTGCGCATTTTCACTTAATAATAACACAAAGTACCTTAGGATGTATCATGTAGGTATAAATACATGGTTGTATCCGCGTGACAAACCCGTGTAACAAAACGTGACGGGTCGACATGACAACTAATGACGACATTATATACGGATAAAAAGTTTGTCATGACATGTCCGTCTGCTTCATTAGCTCCCGGATAGGTGGTCCTGTTTGCAATGTCTATATATTTTGTTTGATTTAAAAATATATACGAACGAATATTTTATTAAATAATTTATATGGTAGCTTCTACTCGATTTCTCGAGAATTGCATTAATGTCTTATTTAACTACTGTTTATCTAATCTAGTATAAACGCAGTAATGGTTTGCCCCAAAATGACTAGGCGCAGGCACGTACATATTATGTACATAATATAAATTGCACTTACGTGTACGACGCACAGTATTGTATCGCTACTATAATCAACACATAGATTGCCAAAATACTTAATAAACTAAAACCCTTTCATGTGTCGAAAAAATTGCCACCACAGTTATCGCCAAAGGTATAAGGTTAATAAGAATGCCACATCTCAATAACATTTACCTTTTAAATTATTGGACACTTCTGTATAAAGTCTTAATTACCGCCTTAATTTAAAAATTAGGGGGCAGGTAGAGTAATAGCATTAGGCAAAACTTAGCGCGTTATTTAGTTACTTAAATGGTATTTTTTTATATAAGCATACTATTGATCTTTCATTCCCTTTAACGTTCTTCTACCAATTGATGAGAACTTCTATATTTTAAACACGGTTTCTGTATCCTCTAACGGTTTTTTACAAAGTGTGCTCACTCTCAGTCTGTTTAGAACAATTTGATTAACATTGACAACATTTTTATCGCATAGATGTGATGTGGTGGTGACCTTCGTATGAAACCATTGTGTCGCCGTATTGTGACAACTCGGTCATCAACACAAATGTGCAAAGGTCATTGCGGACTTATTTTCCCTCTTTAAACTCATACATTTATCAATTACAGAATGAAAAGAAAAGAATATTTGTCATCATTTGACCAAAAGCGAACTAAATCATCATACGAACTATCATAATTGAACACCTGCACCAACAATTGTAGTGTACCTCAAGGTTTATTTAATACGACAGGACATACGTGATACTTAAAATAATGACATCTCGTATTGTTTTTTTAGCTATTAGGGACAAACCCTGACTCGCCGAGATCTAAGTTACATACTATTAACGGACACAAATTACACTAGGACTCTGAAAACTATCTCTGAACTGCACAAATTATTACAAGAGTTACTTTTGTGAGCGATATTCGCAATCACTAAAAATATAATGCGATTGTTTTCAGGTATGTAATTTCGTAAAAAATGTTCAGTAGAATCAACACGACAAGTTGCCATACTCCTTGATAGAGGTAGACTATGTTCCCAACTACAAGTACTTAGATTACTTAAGTAATTGAAAAAAATATTTGACATACTAAGACCAAGTGGGAACGATTCATTTCTCGGTTCTAAGTCAATATATCTCGTTTACTATAAAACTATATTCATTTATATTTTTTTTAAATCAACTGGGAACCGAAATTTATAGTGGGCACACGATATGTTTGTAAAGAGCCTAGGTGTATTCCGGATTCGGAAATATTTGACGAGCGTGTTGGTTCTGACAGTGAATGGCGCGCAGCCTACAAAGCTACTGGTTTTTCTACCTCCTGTAGTAGTGTTCAAAGAGCTTTGCTGTCATCCACAATGTTAGTGCATCGTGCCTCAGAGCTGTACTGCACGCTGGCAGTATTTCAACCTGATAAAAAAATATTGCGAAATCTTCGAAAAATCAAATATTTTAATCTTGTTCTAATGAATCTAAGTGTAACATAGCTTGCTATCAATTCTATGTTAGAGCACTGACTAACTATTACTTCTGACGTATCTCATGAAAATCGTTTGCACAGTTATCAAAATTAACTAAGGGCCATTTTAATTTAATATTTGTAAAGGCTTTATCTCGAAGTGGGTCATGATCTAGTTTATCTACTGCACGTTCCGATCAAAACCGAACCGTTGATATTTATTAATAATCAAACAACATCTAAAGATTTCAATTCTGATTCTTCTTGTGTTTGAAAAAATATCAATGTTGTTCGATGCACTAATAAAAAATAACATTTTTGGCTAATATGTTATAATAATAAATATTTTGTCATATGTAAAATATAATTGATAGTGGTTAGTTGGGCTGAGTGGCAAACAAGATATGGCCTGCTGATAGTAAGAAGTGACCGTAGCACATGTTGTGTAAGTTGATGTTTGCAACACAGTCCAGCTTTGAATGTACTTTATAAAGAGCCCTACTCTGTAATCTCTAAGGAAAGCTTGTTCATTTCACAAGTTTAGAGTTCTCGGAATTAAGATACTATCAAACCGATTATTTTAAAGTGTGAGGATGAACCAATTGCTTGTGACTAGAGATGCGAGGGATGAAAGTTCCTGTGGGCATCATCCCAAAAAAATCTTAAGAACATAAGCCATAATTCAACCGGAAGACTCACATGAGGCAGTAAAATCTCACCCAAGGCCAAGAGGTACTAAACTGCGTGCGAGTTTAGTATCGACAACCATCGTTAAAAGTCGCCTTCGTACAGGCCAAAGGCTCCAGCTGCTATGCTTATACTCTCGACCATAGATGACATTAGTACTAAATATGGGGTCGAATTTGCGACTTATAAAGAAGCAGCCTTTGCTCCACAGTAAAGTAGGTTTTATTTTGTTCTATTAAGCATACTAAGGATACTTTTTGGAGGCAAGCTTCACATCAGTGGATAACGTTAAGCTACTTTTTGCAATTGGGCGGCAATAATAAATCAGCGTTTCTTAAGGTTGAATGCACAGCCTTGTGTTTCAGTGGAATTAAATTGTATTAGATTTGTTCTTTCACAGGTGGACATACAGGTGGAATAATAATAATAATTTGACACATCTAACACTCGGCCGTCTGATCCCGAAATAGGCAGAGTCTGTACTATGGTAACCAGACTGCCATAACATGATAAACGTACTTATATATTTCCAAATACGTACATTTATAGAAAAATTACACCTAGACACAGAACAAACGATCATGCTCATCACACAATTATTTGTCTTGGGTGGGAATCGAACCCACGACCTCTGATCTGTAGTCAGGATCACTAACCACTAGACCAACAGGCCTGTCTAGTGTACGAATAGTCTTGATTTAAGATACTTGTTGTATGTCATTTTCTTCCACTATATATAGGTTGAAGGACGTAGTTGATTCGACACCAAATTATTAATTGAATGTTATTTCAGGTTTTATTTCAGGTATCCCACTAATATTATAAATGTGAAAGTTTGGATGGATGGATGGATGGATGGTTGTATGGATGGATGTTTGTTGCTCTTTCACGCAAAAACCACTGAACCGATTGCGATGAAACTTGGTATGTAGATAGCTAGAGACCTGGATTAACATATAGGCTACTTTTTATCCCGATATTCTGACGAGATCGGGACTTACGCGGGTGAAACTGCGGGGCGCTGCTAGTATCTCTATAATTGTTTTAGAATTTTATTATATTCCACCAGCTACAAGCGTGTACAAAAACTTTATATGTAAACAAATGAAGAACATTAGCAGTATAAACGTTTTATTTTACGTAATATATTTAATCAACATAACATTATATTGATACGTGAAGAGAATTCTTTAAGAAAATTTCGCGAACGTACATAACGTGAATTTTGGAATATTCACAGTTTATATATTGAAGAAGCGCAGAAAGTTAAAACTTTTAAACAATGTGTCTTATAACTTTAAAAATTACGTGAAAACGGCTTAATGAAATTACACGCGTCCAGTATATGTGATTACCTGTCATGGTAAGTAAGTCTATACAATGACAGCTAAAGTTATACTAGCCAATGAAAACATCATGGTCGAAATTCGACCACCACGCGATGTCTAGTATAAAGAAATACGCTTTTTGCACTGTTTTTACACATAAACTTCACAATGAAAATTATCATACTTATCTATGTATTTAAACGGGAATTAACGCGATCACGAAAAGGTATTACATACCTCTGAATTGCCTGACGTTTCGACCAGGTTGCACTGGCCGTGGTCACAGGCTGACTTAAGTCAGGACTCAGGTGAAGGAATTCATGGAACGTCATCATGGAACGCGAAAGTTTAAAAGTTAGTTTCATACTTATCCCTGAGCACAATATTTTTAACAGGGTTACTAACTTTTACCTGCATATATGACTTCCTTAATAAACGGACGGTTCTATGTAGGCAAGTCTTTGATTTCCAGAAGACTCCATCGACTACACCGATTGTGATCGTGTGTAGTCACTTTGTCCGTTAAGGTCTTAACCGTGTTAGTGTATTTTTAATATGGGCATTAAATGTTCATTTTGATAAAAAAATTGTTTACAAAAAATCTTAAACCAATTAATAATAAATTGTGTATATACCTTCTCTATAGTTCAAACCCTCAAATCATTATAGTAATGGACCCTTTGTTAAAATTACTCCTTAAAAACGTCACCGGGACGGAGAAGATTGAAAGTAATGCACATTAAATGCCACAGATGTCTTAATTATAATGGCATTAATGAATTAATTATGATTGTCCCTTTTGTGGGTTTACGGGGCACGGCTTTGCGTAAATATTTTCTAAGCGACACAAAGGGAGACGCTGATGCCGCGTGAAATTATATTCCGTAAAATTAAGTTGAATTTTTTTTATTCTCCTTTGACGTTCAGAGTTGGCGGAGCTAATTCAATTTATTGTCTCTCTTAAAGCGAGACTCCACCTTAATGTTATTTATAAGGTTCACCTACGGCTTGTTGACATGCCCCAAAAAGCGAGTGCAGGAGCGCACCGGCGCGCCTAAGTGATTCGATACACGTTCAATATGTTTCATTAGGGAGCACCGTGTTCGCTTATTCAATCATATCAACGGCGGCAGCGAGGCGCGCGCGCCGCTCAACACGCCAACATTTCCACGCTCCGCTCAATTCCTACATAATCAGTTTTTCCGACTCAGTAATGGTATACACTCAATTTGTACAGGCATTTGAGTAGTCAATACTTCCGCAAATGTCTTTCCCGGAGGCCTTTTATTGGGGTACTTTTGTTGTGTACCGTCTCACCGTATCGTACAGTTAGCAAGGAAAGTCAGGATCACGAGAAAAGTTATAAAGATTCCGTTTGCAATGATTCCCATTTAATGATTTCTATAATTTTGTATTTAACGCTAACTACTCTTTTTTTTATGTATATGGGGCAAATGAGCAGACGGGTCACCTGATGGTAAGTGACTGCCGTCGCTCATGGACACCTGCAACTCAAGAGTCACAAGTGCGTTGCCGGCCTTTGAGATAGAGTACGCTCTTTTCTTGAAGGTTTGAAGGTCGTATCGGTCCAGAAATACCGCAGGCGATTCCTCGGAGCACTCCCCATGATACATGCGATTGAGAATGCAGAGTGAAGCTACATCTCTATGCAACGCCAAGGGGTCAAGCCAATCTGAAATATCCTGGCAATCGATGATTCGAGTCGCTCTCCGTTGAATGTGGTCAAGAGGGAGAAGCTGGTACTGGGGTGCTCCTGTATAGATATGAGAACAGTATTCTGGTAGTAACAGTAGTTTGGCCGATGTGTTTGCCGATTTATAATAAACTGCCTAATTATATTAAACCAGCAGCGCCCCGCGGTTTTACCCGCGTAAGTCCCGATCCCGTGGGAATATTGGGATAAAAAGTAGCCTACGCCTTAATCCAGGTCTCCAGCTATCTACTTACCAAGCTATCTATATCGCAATCGGTTCAGTGGTTTTTGCGTGAAAGAGTAACAAACATCCATCCATCCATCCATTAAAACTTTCACATTTATAATATTAGTGGGATTATTAAATACTAGATTATTTAAAATTAAGTTACAGGCTTGGTTGATCTATCAACCAAGCCTGCAACTTAATTTTATTTAAAATTCCTTAACACTTTTACAGTATTAAGGAATTTTAAATACTAGATTAATTTTGCATGCTATTATCTGTAGCTAAACAGGTATGATCACACTTTACTATCTTCAAATACTGTTTTAATGTAAATAAATGATGATTATGATTATGATTAAGTGCTTCCTCGGCACGAACATGGCGAGACACCCCAAGCAGAAGACGATGTCCTCACCAAATATTCAGGCATAAATACCTCGATACGACGTTTACTGCGTACCGTCTGACTATATGGGCCTAGTATCCTGGCGTCCAGGAACCACACGAGACTCAAGCCGGCCAGGTGAGCAGAGAACTCATGACATGGACCAAATCTCGAAAATCAAATAGGTTGCTTACTTGCCCAATCCCCGACTGACTCATAAACTAAAATATATAATATCGAAATAGACTGGCAACTTGTTTTTAGCTCAGCTCAGCTCGGGGCCTTGTACGTGAAGCAAGGGAACTACGTTTAGTTCCCTACTTCACATTTAGAGGCGCTGACTATAGATGTAGAAATGTATGGCTACCTACCTAGCTATTATGCATAATTATGAGAAATAATACAAACGTGTAATTTAATTAGTTTATTAATAACATATTTTATTCATTTACAAGACTTTATAATGTTCTCAAGCTTACAGGAACTGTCACTGTCACCACATTAATTTTTATAAAAAGTAGAATAGCTTTTGACTGTGAGAACATTGTTGACTTCTTTTTACCAATGTATAATGAAAAATACACTAATATTACAATAAATAATAACACTTTTATTACAAGCAACGAATAATTTAAATTATTTATAACCAGCTGTACCCGCGACTTTGTCCGCGTTTAAGTCGGAAAACAGCAATATGTCGCTTATAATAGGTGTTGCGCCTCTTCCTGAAAGGGGGGAATCCTCCAGGTAGGATCTTTATACTGTATTGGCTTTGAAACAACCTGGAGCGTACAAAAAAAGTTTGTTTTGAAAATCACACGCTGTGCCTTATAGCGTCTGTATAAGGTGGAACGTCGGTACTATGTTTTGCCTCCAATGGCCCAACAGCGCTAGTCTGCGAGTGGCAAGCGTGATGGGTGATGTCCAGACACACCCTTGACGGGAGACTCTACTGCGGTTAAAGATCATAAAACCCGTCTCATCCACCCGCGGCCATTCTTAGGGTACGCACGTGAGCGCAAGTGCAACGGTTTCGCCTGGAAGTTTTCCCACCGGATCCACTCCACAACCTCTTTGCACGAGGTATTCTCATCGTAGAAGCTCGCGATAAAGCAAATGCGTCGACCAAACGCCTCGATTTGTCATACCAGTTGGTAGACTCTTGCTGTAGTCAGCCAGTCAGTGCTGCTTGCTAGAAACTATGGCCCTCCTCGGTATACCTAACAGATTACTCCCAGCCAATACTAAGGTCCACCCCCGCAATAAATAAATTTTAGTTTCTAAGCTTTATTTAATCACGGTGTTACATAAGATTTCACACTAATGTAACCGAAAGGAAAATCAATGGTTTGGAAATGTAAAATAACTTCACCGGCTTTCTGTTAATATTTCAGTTTTGATGTAATTTTGTTGGAGATAGTGTGTGGGATCTTCTTGTTATATAACCATATTTATAAATGTATGTATATTCCTTACAACCCCCGGAAACATATTTGTGACTTTATTGCTGGCGCTTGGTGGCTGCGAGGGGGCAAAATATCTCGTTGGCATAGCAAAAAACCGGCTACCAATTATTAGTCTGGGATTGCCAAACAACGAAAAAGAAATCATGCTGTGTCCACAATCACCGCGTTCTATGTTTCCCTTTTTTTTAGCGTGTGGAAACCCTCTCGGGCCGTCACTCCACGGGCTTTTCGGTGGGTGATGTGTCAGAATCGAGCCGACTAAAACCACACGGTGTGCAGTTTTGCGCCTAAAATATTAGGGATCCGGGAACAGCTTTAATAAATATAATATAATAAGTACATGTAGATTGTACTATTAACCATTAAATTAATTATTGATGAATATTGCACTACAAATATTTACCTATAGATATTATTTAATATGTTTATATTGAAATTTATTACTCCTCATCCAAATATTATAATATGTTAATAATAAATATCTTAGACAATAAATGTCCACTTAACGTTATATTTTAGAGTTAGTATTACTTGGCCAATAGATATCGTTGCGTGTTGCGTGATACATTTTTCTTGAAATTTTTTAGTTCTTTTCTCTATGGATAGAGAAAATAAATTGCGATCAATCTAATACTTATTGCTACACCAAATTACACACAACACTTGTGCGTTAAATGTTGCCACGATTATTTTGTACTTTTACGTGAAATGTGCACTTTCAAACATGTCTTTAGATTTAGACTTTGATTAGATATATATGCTAAGGATATATGTCTATATACCATGTCATATTGAGACAAGCGTCATGGATACGGCTCCTCTATGTTATTCTAGTGTGCGTAAAGGCTTTGTTTTATACTGACACCGTATTCAATTTGGTTAGCGGTTGGATTTATGACAATATTTGCATCATTCTTCACTCTATTCGATTAATCCGTATCATCACTTTTAAATTTTTTCTAAGACAAAAATAGCCTGAAAATAGCGTTATTAAATGTTAAGATAATTATTTTACTTCATTTACTTGAAGTAACTAAATTAATTTTATTAATACCTTAGATGGTACAGCGCCTTTTTTATTTTCTCGTGTTCACTTTAAACTCTACGTGTTTGGTTTAGACCAAGACTCAGCCTTACTATCACTATCGCGATCCGCGAGTACCTATTATATCTCCGCGAGTATTATAACCTATAAACGATAAGAGGACGCCGCCCGAGGTCAGAAACACACTTTACTGCACCCCATTATAGGCACGGTATGGCATGTGGTTTAAGTGGGGTCGATACCAACATACTTGAGTATAAACCCTGGTGGTGGTGACGGCTGTTGGTTTACAAATACTACAAAAGAAAAAGGTTCATGTCGGTAGTGTATTAAGATGGCAGCCCAAAGACTCAACTCCAAAGTCTCTGTTTAGTAAATATGTCGAATACCTACTTATCCGCTTGCTTGGATGTTATAGATGTGGTTATGCGCGAAAGGAGACGCCGACGAAAGCAATAATCTGCTAAGTTCGGCAATTGTTGCAGCAATTTTTACTTCCTGAATCGAACACGGAACATTTCCATCGAGAAACAGTTCTTCTCCAGCGCTATCTGCGTCCTGTGTCACAGGAAGTGGTAATTACCGCCTAATCTCGCCCGAAGCGCAGGGCGGCCCGACGTCCGGATATGAACTTCCGTTATGAACAATTTAGCTCGCGAAATTGGACGACGGCAACGCTCTGCATTCAGCCTATCACTAGAGTCAGGTGACGTGGAACACACGTGCGCTGTATGCTCGGAGCCATTCACGCGTTTTAAGCTAATGAATAAGTTGAGTGCCTGACGATGAATACGAATCACATAAAGCTTTTGAGTGAGCCAGGAAAATTACATTTTTATTCGATTTAAAAAGTTAAATAGAGAAAATTGTACCGTCCTAGAAGCTGTGCAAGCTTGCGACAAAATTGGATAAAATGATGTTACCTTGCCCAATTCCTTTTTTATATTTATAGCACACATTTGTTTGACTTCTACTTTACCTGCTAAGTGTTTGTATATTCTTTGAACATAGTCGTACTGCTTATACTTCTACCGCACACAATGCCATTTCAATTGTGCAAGTCTAATCAGAATGTACAAAGTGGACTACGCAAGCAATTATTTTTGGATTAAAAAAAAAAATTAAACCAATTCAACCAAACCTGTTCAACCTAAAAATAAACTTTCAGCTTTATTATATTAGAATTTGACGCATTTGTCTACACTTCAAACTTTTCAAATATTTTTGGTGGTCTGTTTCTTCGGTCTTTCAAAGTTGGAAGACTTTAAACCTCGATATTTAATTTTACGGCCGCTTGTCAGTTGTCATCAATCACTCAATAATATCAAACCTATACACAGTATGTTAGCGATTATTACACGGCCATATACGCCCATCGCTCCTATGTAATACGCAAATGATGATCACAGCCCGTCAGATGCTAATGATCCCATTCATAGTGATCTGCATTGATATGGACGTATTATTACTTGGAACTACAAGCCTACTCCATCTACCATTTGTCAGCGAGAAACTGATACCCATTGACGTAGATATATAACATCTAATGATAGGTGAATTGCTATGTGATTAATAAATTATATGGTTCTAGGCTATATCGCTTTATATTACTTCAATATTTTTGTTTCTCCTTATATAAGTAAGGCAAGCATTTGCCAAAAACCCATAGCTTTCACATTTTTAAAGAACAATTTGCCCGACCTATTTGTACTAACCTATTAGAATACTACCTATTAGAATAAATAAGTATAGCCTATGGCATTCTGTACAGGTTATTTAAGTTCCATGATTTGTGGAGTTGGAAAATTACATTTGGATTAGAGAAGCTACAGCCACGCTTGGTTAGCAACGTGAATAAACCCTTCACTATAAAGTGAAGAGTGAAGGCAATTTTTTGTTGCTCTTTTTTGCAATTGGCAAAGGCAATTTCATCAGCCACCATCAGTACCAACCATCAAAATTATAAAATAAATAATATACACACATCAAAAAAGTCTAAGCAACACGCATCATTTAGAGAAACTGCATGTTATTTTATTTTTTCTTTGTTATTTAATTTTTTTCTGAGCAAAGTAGATTGGTGTACAACATTTTTTGTTCTCGGAAACATATACTGGCTCATTTTAAAAATAGAAACTTTTCGATTGTGTTTTGTTTTCATTAAAATAAAAGCTAATTATTTTTTTCCCGATTTCATGTGTTTTCGTTGCTTGATAAATTTGGTATTTGACTTTTATCATTTTGAGATATACAGTTTTTGAAAAAAAATTGTGGCGAGTTATTTTTTATGTCATGGAGCGACGCCATTTGACTGCTGATGAAATGCAGAGAGCTGTAAGAATGCTACAAGCGGAAAGAAATCAGTCCCTGATTTGTCGTCATTGGCAGCGTTATGTTAATACAGGGGATCCTGCTGAGCAGCACCCAGGACGTGTAAGAAGTACAACTGCTCGACAGGACCGATACATACAATTGACTGCAACAATTCTCAAGCGGTGTTGTTGTGAGCCACCAAACCGTGAGAAATATGGCCTACAAGCACGACGCTCAATTAGGTGCCCACCTATATGCCATGAGAATCGCGCCCGTCGAAACGAATGATGTAGGGAACACTTGACATGAACCCAGGCGCAATGGGGTAAAATTTTATTTTGCGATGAGTCCCGGTTTTGATTTAGGCCTGATACGAAAAGGGTAATAGTGTTTCGTCGTCCCGGAAATGCTGAATAGCCGAGATGCGTCCAGGAAGTGCACCCTTAAAGTGGCTCGACAGTGATGGTATGGGCGGGTATTATGAAGAACAAACGAACTGAGCTCCTTTTTGTAGATGGCAATATGAACGACGTCCTCGGGTCTTATGTTCACCCATTTGCACAAAGTCTTGGCTCAGATTTCACGTTGATGCATGACAATGTGCGCACAGCTTGGAGGACCAGAGAGTACTTGGCAATGGAAAACATTTAGGCGTAGCCGCAGGCCCCGGCATACAATCACCAGACCCCAATCCCATCGAGCACGTATGGGACATGCTCCAGAGACGTGTTCTAGAGAACCTGGATGGAGTGTCGACAACCCAACCACTGAAAGACTTGTTAAAATTCCATTGGGAGCGATTGCCACAGGATCAGATAAACAATCTTATAAATTCAATAAAAAATCGTTGCCGACAAGTTTTAAACAACAGAGGCGGTCACTTTGGGTTGAATTAGCAAATAATTAAAAAAATGTCGTTATTTAATTTTGTAAAACATGAAAAGTTTAATTTCATTTTAATGTAACTTTATTTTATATTACGTTAACTACGTTACACATATTGTTAATTATTGTGATTAAATGAACAATTAAATTAAGGATTTTGTTGCTTTAGTCACTAATGCATCAAAGAATGCTTAGTCATTATTTATAAAAGAAATATAAATATATTACAATAGTAAAAATCGTTGAAAAGTTCAAAACCGTACATGTTGTTAGGACTTCTTTGATGTGTGTAATAATAAAATTCGAAACAAATATATAAATTATCAAAATTTTATTCCTTAAAATAACTTTCAAACATGATTTACTTTCAAATATTTCATTTTGAAAAGGGAAAAAGGAAGGAACAAAATGGTTTTGAAATTGATACTTACCTGTACGACTTATAATTACATTTTCGGTAATTAAGGCGATGAATTGTTGTTTAGTGGTTTTAATTTTGATACCAACGATCTTTGAATGACAGGCCTTTCACTTTGACCACTAATAGTCGACGAATGTCGTGAGTTCAATTCCCACATGAGTCCTGTAATAATAATATTGTATTTATCTTATTTACATATAGTTTTTCTGAGCCTGGTTGCTTATTTTTACAAACAGAACAATCTCTGCAGAATGAAGCATGAACTTTTTAATTTGTTGATCCTCATCCTACTCAAATAAAATAGATAAAACATTATCAGAGCTGCTTTGCGGCAAAATCCATGCTTTACTTTCATTGAAATACAAATTACAAAATACCATCTATACTAATAATATTATAAATCTGAAGAGTTTGTTTGGTTGAAGGTGCTAATACCAGGTTCTGGTTTGAATTGAAGAAATATTTTAGTGTTGGAGTCCATTTATCGAAGAAGGCTATAAGCTATATAACATCACGCTACGACCATTAGGAGCGGAGCAACAATGAAAAATGTTGCAAAAACGGGGAAAATTTGCAAACGCAGACGAAGTTGCGCGGGTCAGCTAGTCATTAACAATATAATTTGTATTTAAATAACAAAACACAAATAAAGACAATGCATAAAGAAGAAAAACTAGAATTAGAAATAAAATAATTAGAAATAGAAGAATCTACTTTTATGATAACTAGATTTTTAAATGATTTTTTTATAACACATTGGTGGCATCAAGCTACCGTAGCCTGTAGACGCTTGCAACTCCAGGGGAGTCACATGCGTTTTGCCGAAGTTTTTAAATCTGTATATCTATCTTTCTTGAAAAACCCATACTGTATTCTCTTAGGAAAACCTCGACAGGTGGAGCTCGAGCTCTTTCCCCAGCCGGAGCGTTCGCGGGTGGAAATTCCTCTAATACCGTTCCGTGCGCGTCATTTAGGTTACAAGGTGAGAGAATGAACGGCCTGCTGGCGCGGCGGGGACAGGTGTGGTGGTTGAATGTTGCCGTGGGCATCATGTTAAACAGTTCTTCGGAACACAGTTTTACAAGGCGTAGAACACATACTTACACTCTTCTTAAGCTCAAGGGTTTAGTATCGCTTATAACTTGACTTGACTTGATTTGACTGGGATTGTCGAATTCACACAGCACGTTTTTGATCTGAGTCGAAAGGCCCAAGCTTGTATTTAGGTACTACCGCCCATAGGTGGCAGCAGTACCCCATATGAGGACGGATTTGTGAATATAATAAAAGTTTTTACACCGCACACTCTATAAAACACACAAAGCTTTTTCGATGACAGATTGTCATTGTCTTCTAAGTGATTTCAAAACTACACGTCACTCGCTGGAAATGTTGCATAGTGGTGAGTGGGTAAAATGTAACAGAATGAACAAAAACTAAAGAAAACATCGATGAGCACAAACTTGTTTTAAATTGTATACATTTCAAGAGTAGTAAGCTGTTTGCTTTGCTTATTTGGAAGTTGACTAATTAACTAAAATGTAAAATAAAATTTGATGGGATTGATAACTGTCTACGTTCACAAAAACAATAAAGTCCTCATCTTATTTACTAGTACTGCTACTCATGCTGCTGAGGGTAGATTATAACGCTAAATGTGTTTATGTGAAAATGTATTTTGAAGCCATAAGTACCTTTTGAAACACTGATTACAAATTATTTCAGTAATGGGTATTTGAAATACCAATTACAAAATACATTTCTAAGATGTAATTGAAATACAAATACCTAATACATATTTGTATTTTAAATACGTATTTTAATTACTAATTAATAAAATTATTATTTTTTTATACAAGAACAGTAGATAAAGTCGTTCGTAATAAGCATGTATTTCTTGATAACAAGAAGAGATTGACATGTTGTTCCTACAACAAATAGGTTTTAGAGTGCTCTGAGAAAATTAACCTGTTAAGGGTCTCCTTAATTGTGTTTACAGACACAAAGGACCTTACTATTATAATTTTCAACATAATATTTTGATCAAGCCTGATGAATTAAATCTTTTAACACCTTTTATAGCTCTTATTATATAAATCAAGATATTAATTGCATATGAACGGTGTTATTTTTTTCTATACAGCTAAACATAGACAGCAGAAGCATTAAAATGAATAATAACGTATGTTTATAGTCAGATTAGCAACGATTAAAAGT
This sequence comes from Euplagia quadripunctaria, assembly GCA_963859945.1. NCBI lineage: Eukaryota > Metazoa > Arthropoda > Insecta > Lepidoptera > Erebidae > Euplagia > Euplagia quadripunctaria. The sequence goes on along the minus strand of OY982565.1, from coordinate 15,463,435 downwards.
GTATGTACTATATACATATATTGGATATATTTAGGGTGTGTACCATGACACGGGAGCAGTTACGGTGTCGTGGTACAGAAAATGAAACTTGTAATTAAAACAAGACTGATTACGATATTTAGTTTTTAATGTACCAATATTTTTACCTACAAGATATGGATCCGCTGTAAAAGTATATAATGACAAGGTCTAAAGTAATCTCCAAATATATTGTTGTTCTCATAACAATATATATTTTAATACGTATTTAGACAAACAAACAAATGAACATAACCTTCCATGAATGTACATCATCAATAGAAAAGAAACGCACACTCAAGCACTACGCATTCACACGGGACAGGAATCAGTGCTTAAACCATTTCCACCGGTCAATGCAATGAAATCATAAAAAAAATTATTCCAATACTCAGAGAGCGAGAAACGAATGGCCACCCAGTTATTGTCAGCTTCCATACAGTTGCCAAATGGACAGCGCTCGTTCAATTTCGATACTTTTACAACACAATAGACGTGAGTAAGGCGTGTTCACTCACCTGTCAAATTAAAAAAGCACTTGCACATTCAAAATAAACTATAGGCAATGTACACATTGTATTCAAAACGATGGAGCACGCATAACTATGTATAAAACATTTGTATATTACGTAGTCTTTATAGGTTTGTTTAGGTAACATGGCCTTTTTACAGGCGATGAAACTGACAAAAATGAAAGGATGAAAAATAAATGTGTCTAATCATAGACTGAATATATAATAAAACATTGCATAAAATAATTCTTAGGTTTACTAGAGACACTTAATTTAATAAGGTTATTTAACGGATTAGAGTCTCAATACCGACTTTTAGCTATGTATAATAATAATAATAACTTCGCACATCTCACACACGGCCGTCTGATCCGAAACTAGGCAGAGCCTGTGCTATCGGAACCCGACTGCTGATAAACATACTTATATATTTCTAAATTCATACATATTATAGATAAATTACACCCAGACACAGAACAAATGGTCATGCTCATCACACAATTATTTGTCCTGGGTGGGAATTGAACCCACGACCTCTGGCTCAGCAGACAGGGTCACTAACCACTCAGTAATAGTCAACAACATGGAACTAGGTGTGTTATTGATACATTTTTGAAGTAACTTTCATTGCCATAGCTTATTAATTATAATATCGTGGGGTGTTACCAGGGCATGGTTTTTGTAGCCATAATAGTTTGAGCACATTCGTTTTATTGTATTACTTTCTTACAAAATCAGTTTCTTAGCATAATAATAGAGATGAAATGGATAGCTGTTCGGCCTGATATCGGATATGTTGAAAAGGAAGGTATGGCAATTATATTTCTTACGCGGCGTAAATAAAGTATCTACATTTAATATCCGGTATCTGGCTCGATCCTTGGTTACTACCCGGCCGAATAGTAAATGGAGTAAATTTAAAATTAAACATTATCGTATAGTTGCCGGATATCTATTTCATCTCTAATAATAATAAATCATACTCCTTTATGATACGAGAACTTTTAATAAGAAATAAAATGATTTTTGTGTCGATGTTTGCCTGCTTACCAGAATACTTCGTTGTCGTCGCGCTGTCGACAATCAAATAGGTATACCTTAGGTATTTTCTAGTAAAGAAATTAAAACAGTTTACCGGATACAGTTATCGAGACGCAGAACGTCTTGCTTTCGTTTCACAATAAGAATTTAATATTTTATGGTTGAGTGGAATATTACAAGAAACAGCAGATTGTTAAAAGGTTATTGTTATTCAAAGATGCAATAAATGATAATACCTCCATAGCAAGGTTTAATACTATGAATAGGACTTTCATCTTACACTTACAAAAAACTAAATAAATTTTGAACCTTTTTATACGACACCTTAGAAATTTGCAACTTGCATTTTTGGACAAATCGCGTGTGGTAATAATATAGTCACCAACTATATATCTTTTTTTGTTTTGTGAATAGTCTCTGACACTAATACTATTTATTTGTGTTTGTGGTTTGAACCCAATATAGTAAACTACAAATGGGAACCCATCCATAACAAGCATTTAGTTTAGGTGCAGGGGTTAACCAAAATACTTGTAGTATTTGACCAATGTTAAAAGTAGTTATATGAATAATGAATACGAAAAAATTTTTAGTAGTAGTAGTAGATATAAATAAAGCCCTTCGCTTTTCAAATTTAAGTTTAAATAATGAAAAATAACCATAGAACACGCATTGAAATGTCACACCAATTACTGGCATTTTTAGAGCGTGATTGTTTATTTTGCTTCGTCTGCTTTACTTTTACAGATGAAATAAAGCCAGTTCTTACAAATTGACTTACGATAACGTCAACTTGGATTTATATGGAATAACATAAGTGACACGATCATTTCTCGAAATAGCGCTCTTTTAATTTTGTGAAATTAACATAACGTGTAGTTAACGTTAATGCAAGTGTATTCGTAAAAATTCATGCAAGGCACTCGATACTTCTAGTTGACGTACGGTGTAAAGTCCTGAAACGTCAAACAAAGTTTAATTTTGACAATATTGCGAGGTGGTCTGGTCTTCTGTGTAAGCAGTAAGTCCTGTGGCGCAGTTCTCCGCACATTTTGCAGGTTTCGTCGACAACGAACCAAATATAGTCACGGTTTCATCATCGCGAAACCCGAATTATATGCGGATTCTTCTTTGGATGTGTTCATTTCTTCAAAATGACTCGAGTAGTAGCTTATTTTCTAACATTAAAGTTTAAAAAAGGAAATATGTTGAACGTTTTCCCAATCAAAAATTCACAGTTTTTTGAAAATTACCTTCGCCAAAGGTTGGCTAATTATTCATTAATCAGCGTCTTGGCTCTTTACTTTTCGCTGACTGTATTCATAATATCTGCAGTAAAAGAGTGTGTTTATACATGTGTCTAATTATCTATATTGGTTTCCGAATACAACAAGTCAATAATTTTTTTTGACACTCGTGATGTGATGTGTGTGACGATGACACACGTTATTAAATAACTTGATTTGACACCCACGTAGTTGTATTTAATATTTTTAGAGTTAACAGGTACTAAGATGTAATAAAATATTATAATAACACTAGTTTACACGGTTTTCATACCCCAGCTGAAAGTTGTTATTTTGTTATTTATTTAGGTAGAATTATCCAGAAAAAATAATAAAAAAATTCGGTCACGTCTGGTTTAAGAAATATTTATTAACTTAACTGAAATACATAATTTTGGTATTAATACTAAAAAAAAATTAAAAATGACTAATTTTTGCCTTCTTTTTATAGCTATTTGAATCAGTTTCTCTTATAATGGACCAACAGTAATCTCCTAACATGTTTTCATCCCAAAATCCTTGATGTGGTTCTTCAAAAACCTTTAAATCTTGGTGAAAACGTTCCCCTTGTTCGTCACTCATACTTCCTAAGTTTTCAGGGAAAAAACTTAGATGCGAGTGCATTTGATTGTGATTCTACAGCTTTCGCAAAACACATGAGGAACCCACTTTTTATCTTGATTTGCAACGGGAAATCCAAAATAATGAAGATATGCACTTTTTAACGAATCTACAATGGGTCTTCTCTTTTTTGAAAATATAAACTGTCCACAAACATAACAAAAACGATCAGAACTTTGTTTACACTTTCTACTCGACATTTTAAATCAATCCGAAACAAGATAATTGTCGTTTGAAGCGAACGAATAAACAATAAACTGTCGTCACCACGTTAGGTAGTTAAAAAATAAACATTTGACTGCAGGAAGAAATTGTGACGTGATAAAATATTTTTGCTAACACTTTTAGATTTAAGGAAGGTAGATTAACATATTTATATACATTTATTTTGGGGTATAAAAAAAAAGTTCAATTTTGTAAACTAGTGTAATAGTATACACATATACGCAATATGTATATATATATATATATATATATATATATATATATATATAGTTAATTCGCAAAACTGAAAAACGAATACTTTTTGGCTTTTAATACAGTGAATAATTAATGAGCAGAAAATTAAAACAATATCCAGAACACATAGTATATGTACAATAATTTATATTTTGCAGTCTCATTATAATTCCTTTGTGCATATATTTAATTCCAGGATGTAGTCTATCGGTGTGTCAAATTTAATCCAAATTATTTAAATTTTTTCAGTGTCAAAGTTTAGTGTCAAAGACTGGAGTAGCAAATAAAAAAATACTAAGTCACACATACAATACACACACGCACACACTTTGCCATTAGTGATTACATTTTAATATGATAGGAGATAAATACCCGGAAAGTAAGACCGGGTGGATATGAATTCATGATTTCAACTACCTACATAATTACATATAACGAGTTATGCCGCACAAACGACATAATTTGACTTAAAGACTACAAGCATATATTAACTATTAAACAAATATCCAATTAGTGTTTATTAAAGGTACAAAAGACGTGTAAGAATAAGTAGAGCAGTAACAATTACTTGAATAAATAGTTTGTCTCTCTTGTCGTACAAGATTAACGGACGTTTAAGCATTTCCTCTCGCAACAGATGACCAATTGTTCGTTCTCCCATAACGGCAGCTAAAAGTTTTCCCATTTATTCAGTGCTCATACGTCAAGTCGGTGTAGCGGGCGAGAAGGGTGGTGTGCGGAGGCGTGCGGGGTGGTGCGGCGGCGGGCCGACGCGTTCCGGCGTGATAAGGCGGCAGGCCTATTGTCGCGGCGTCGGCGCACGTTTCCTCCGCTGCCGTCGAGCCTACGGTATTGTTCCCCAGCGTAATGAACAAACTTATTCCCGAGGCTAATGCAGCAAAAGCGCTGCCGACTGCCGAATTCACTCTAAGCGTTATCTCTTTGAATTGTCAACCTGTTGTATTACACGCACGAAGCAACAATGTCTCTATAATAGTCCGAAACCCATCGGCCCAGTTTTGTTTGAATAGCGTTAGGCGGAGTATTGAATGTGTACTCACATTAGCACAATTTAGTGAGGGGTTGTTTGACAAGAGACCCGTTATCTATCAAGATTGAAATTTAGTTAAGTGCTTATAAAGTGTAATTGACACTGTATATACGCTGTGATACACTTATAAGATATCTCTATACCCACATTATTTGTCTTTTAGTAAGTTGACTAGTATGTAATGCATTTTACCATTAAGTCGACACTGTGGAGTCTATGTTACCGGGAATGAAATTAATAAATAAGTTACAAACCTTAGCGAACGAGTGTAGCATTACATTCTCTATACCAATAATAAATGGAGAAATTTTAAAAACACAAACTTGTTTAGGTACCGATCTTAAAGTTTATATTCATCAAATAATATTCATACTTATCTAGATTTTGAACGACGAAGGTTTTCTTAAGCTTCAAGCTCATTATCAGCATCATTAAGTTAAGCCAGTTAAGTTTCAACACATAACTCAGCCATACTTTTATAAAAGCGTTTTTAATTAATTATAAAGTTTATGAAGAAAGAGAAGCCGGAACAAGGTACTTTGCCACTGTTGCAGACTCTTATGTGATCCCCTAACAATTTCCTACCCCCTATTCAGTCATATTTAAATAACGAATATTAGCGTGTAAAGTACATTATAAAATATTGTTCACTTACAAGAAAGGGAAATGTAGTTAGGTAGTTTTTAGTTACAATCTACGTCACAAACCTAGAGTTATTCACGTCGTCAATCGTTCATATTTGGGCACTTAAGGGAATGTTTACACTAACATTAGGGCAAGTAAGAAGTAGAAAGCCATTGTCAACTTGTTACAATAAAACATCACACGAGGTATTTGTATTCAAAGTATAGAAACAAAGTAGTTCTACTTGTTGCTTGCACTTATTAAAGTATAATAATACCTTCTTATATCTCAAGGGGCCTGGCTGATATCTTACACAATCAATCTGTCAAATACCTACCCTAAACAAGCGGAAAAAAGATAGACGACTAAAACTATATTATTTAGCAACGACATATTGTCAAAAGGTTAATTGATTATCTCATGTTTCAGTAAACAGATCTTCTAAGGTCCCTTAGTAACCTTTCTCATCGTATTTATAGACTGTTTATTGGTATTGTCAAGCATCAATATACAGACGGCTCGTTGTTCGATTAGGCAATTGTGTATTTATTTTTATTAATGGTCCTTCGGCGAAGGCGGGTCTTTAGCATAGAATCTATTAATCTGCCTAATACCCGTAAAGATACAACCTCTCCGCCGTTTCCCCGGCTAGGTATTATACATTTTCTGTGGCGCCAAAATTTCTTATTCATTCGAATATATTCAAAAATATCCCATAGTAGTAGCTCTCCATTTTCAATGACGAAAAAATTCGAGCCAACCTGGCAATAGCTAGGAAGGGAGAAAATCGTATTTCGATCGAAAAGAGGGGCAAATCTTTTATGTAATATGAGATTGTCATCGCGATTATTACAGGCAAATAGAATACGCCGGATCAGTAAGTAGGTTATCTTCTTGCTTCCTTTGGCCGGAATCACTTTATTGGATGTTGTCGGGTACTCACTTTATTTTTGCGTTTGTCACCTTTAAATAACTAGAAAGAAATGTCTTCGACAAATTACTATAATTTGGGCTTCCTCTTTGGAAATATTATTTTTGTTGAAATAGGTAAGTTTTTATATGAAGTTGTTAAAGTTCGTACTCGATTCAACTTTAATATTATTATTGTTTTAAGTGCCTAGTACCTCGACCATTTAATTTTTAGGTCTGTTATAGCGCACGCTTTAAAGTTTACTGCTCAGACTTATGGTTGTGAAACCTCCAGAGGCTTCAGATCCTATCAGCAGTGATTGTTTGTATTTCCTGTGGTTGCATGATGTGCAACCCTAGGTTAATTCTTCGGTGCATTAGTGGTATAAAAGCATATAAAGCCTTGATATTACTTCTATGAGAGCTCAAAACTTGGTGAAGGTCGGCTAGAATTGAATTAAGACAATTACATTTTTATTTTGTAAACTACTTAGGAAGTATTTTCCTATTAAAAGTTAAGACTTACAAGTTCTTGTAATTAATTCGCTATATATATATTTAATAAATAAACATAGACCAAGTCAGTTAAGAAGGCGAATGAATGATTGTGTTTCTTTTTTCTTTCGGAGGAATCAAAACTTTTATCGCTCGTCGAGTGACATCAATTTGTGAGAAAACGCTTTTCCGTCGGCGTTGAGTCGAATTACTACCAAACAAATGCCTGTCGCTTGGTTGTTATCTTTAAGTTTATAAGAAAACTGTGCGCTACTGTAGAAAAGTTTCCACTACGCCATTTTGTAAAATGGTATGTTGAAATTTCCATGAATTTTGTACCATGCTCCATAGGTGACGAATCAAATAGTGTATGTTTACGTAATTCATTCATGAGGATGTAATAACATCACGTATCAATTTGAAACAATTATACACATATTTACTTGTGTAAATGGTATGTATGTATGTGAATAATTATATGTATCCTTAGTATTTACAACTGAATCATTCAATAAAGCACCTAACTGTTTACTACAAAGTTACATTCGAATCAAATTTTTCTTAAGTACATGTCTTGAACAAAACCTCTACATTGTTTATAAGCTTATTTAAATTTTTAATAACGTGACTTTAGAAGCGGCTATCGCTTTTTGAGCGGTATTTTGGGATGTACATAAATTTTATATGAATCTGAAGTAAAATATATTATCCTTAGTGGGACTAGTAAAATCAGAGATTAGCTCGATCAAGCAAACAAGAAGAAAACACAAAGAATATATATGAAGCAGAAAAAATCTATCACATCAGTATTGACGTTTCATAAATGACTATTTACAACCGTATTTTCCGTTACAACATTCAGGTTTAGTTTAGATATGCGAACAAAGTTATGCATCGCCGCTTTAATTGCGATGCGTTGAACGCGAAAGTCGACGCAGCTTCGATCTGAGATGCTGTATACGGGAGCAGATGTGCAGAAGAATCACAGATTATTAGCTGGCTCATACGTGGAGCGGCGGCAACGACATATTCATATTTAAATGTCACATTACGGCTGCAACCCGGGAGAGTTAACTCATGTGTGCTCAACGACGCCGTTCCCTTAACTAGGATAAAATGTGTCGAGCTGAAGAATTACATGGTTGTTTTTACATGGCTTCTTCTGTGTCTGCACCTCGTGGCAAGCTCAAATTAATTTCAGTCTTTGTATAAAGTAACGTTTTTTATATATCGGTGCAATGCTAATCACGGTATTAAATTTATACATGTCAGTATTATTACACAAAGGTATAAGATATAATGCCCGACTTTCTTCAGGCAAATACTGAAATAAAGCTTCCTATTGAAATATTACTTGTTAAGACTGGACAGTCTTATTGGCCTAACTGTTTTTGAAGTGAAACTTCTTTAGAATTGTTGTGATTTGAAATTTGATGAAACGAAAAAGCGTCACGATAAAGCCTTCAGAAAATATGTCAATGTCAACGTGGTGTAATTTTTGTGCATTTGCGTATTAAATTTATTTTAGTTGTTTTTTCTCTATATTTCACTTATACTTCATTGATTCTTTACAAATTTACATTTAAATCCAACCTTAACCAATATTGAAAACGACGTATTGTTTGTTTTGAAAGTTGTGTACAGTTGTAACCGGATTTCAGGTTTGCTTACTGTTTATTATTAAGGCCATTCTTTGTATATCTTGATCTGTTGTCTGTATCTGTATCTATTAAATAAAATAAAAATAAAATAATTTGACCAATAACTTTTATAGAAATTATCTAAAATTAAATTTATTAACATAAGTAAATTATTGGTGTTGATTTTACTTTTTATTTCTCATTCACTCGTAGTACTCTACTCGTACTTTTCTGAAGTTTCACTTCTGCCGTGTGTGAATTGCACACACACACACTTTTTTACGAGGTACAGCTAATTGAATGACATCGACATATACAGAGATTATGTTTTGACACGATATGTCATAACGTATATGCAATATATTATACGCTTTAAAAGACTAACTAAAAGGTCAACTAACCTCTTTCTGTATTCATCGACTACTCTCTTGTAACCTATTGTTATTGATGCGACTTGGACGTAGATATTATTTTACTTACTTTCTTCTCTTCTTTTTCGTGTTCATTTTTAGATCCACCACTCCAGCGCTTCTTCCATGTCTAAAGCTATGCTATTAAGCATAATGGCTACGACTATGCAAACAGTTTGGTCGTATGCATGTTACTTTAATGAGATATTAAAAACACCTACACATTTCTGCTGACATGTGGTTGGTTTACAAAGTTTAATTTAAAACGAAATTGAAGCAGCTCAAAGAGAAAGGATGAGAAGAGAATATCAGGATGTTATGTTATTATTCATATTACAAAAAATAATCTGTATTTTATATACAATATATAATGTAGAAACTAGTTATACATGTATTGATATCTATTAGTGTGATCCCATTATAAAATGACATAAACATACAGTCCTGTCCTGCTGTGTCGCGGCCCTATTTCGATTTGTTTATTTCGATTGCTCAGCGGAGGGGTTGACAACAGTTTAGCCAGTTTAAATTTTATTTTTGTAATTAATTTTAGGTAACAATCCTACATTAGAAGTCAGCGAAAGCGATTTAGTAGCAGATTCTATAAATTTTATAATAGTTTTATAATAATTCTCTTCAATCTTTTTTAGTGTTGTTTGTAAAGTATATAATGTGTGCAATGGTAAAATACTTAGTGAAATTCTGGTAGGATTATTTTATAAATTTCAGTTTGGAAATTAACAACTCGTTTGTATTAGTTTTGTTACTATATCATTATATCAATAATAAAAGTATGTGCAAAATGTTGCCAGTAAATGAAACAAAAGCCATTCTACTAGTAGTATGCGAAGTGGTCCCTTTTAATGTACAACAATAAACAATTTCATCATGCGATGTTATAGTTCTTAGCTTAAGAAAATAACTATCCATTTCTATGTAATATATATTTTCATTTCAACTCACTAAAAGATTTTTCGTAAGCCTTGATGTATGAAACCTTATTGAGAAGGAAAGATTAAATTTTTCATCAGCTCTTTGAAATCTTTTCTTGTGTTGCATCGTCGACAGAGGCAATAGATACAATCATTCGTATAGTAGGACTGAAGACTTAAAAAGCAAATTGGATGAAATTCTGCTAAGATAAAATTATAAGTGAAATAGGTAGGAGCAATCTATTTGTACATAGGCACCGGGATGTAAATGTATTTACTTTCTACAGAAAAATTGTGTTCGTAAACTTAATTTTGCGAGACCGGCAAGCGTTTTTTTGTATTTTTCTAGACAACCTCGGAGACGATAATTATTGGAAGGCTTTTTTATGGTTGGCAATTAATATTAGATGCAAACATGTTTATGCAAATGCATGTGGTTATATACGGTGGAATCTAAGTTAGTGTTTTTATGAAAAGTATGTATACAGTCCGTGATATAGAACATTTCTACATAAACAAAATTAATTGATTTTGATTCAAACATGAAAATATCTATGCGCAGTTTGAAGTTCCATAAAGTAAGTGAATTTCTTTTGTTGGCCGTCCGCCCGTATGTGCGGGTGCAACGCTTCTCTCGCCTGCAACTCCCGTTCCACGCATCTCTTTTGTTTCTCCAAATTTAATTATTTAATCGTTGTACATTAAAAATGATTCCAAGCTATTTTGATAGAGAAGGTAATGAGTAAAGGTCATTGACCTCAGACTTAGGCCGATTTTCGACGCGTAGTACACCTCGCGTTGTAGTTAAGTAAAATATTAATTTTGTCTAAAACACCTGGTTTGATTTTTTTATTTGAATAATGCATGCTTTAGAAAGCTTCTATATCATGTTCGGAGTACATTTTTTTCTTAAAAGAACTGACTTAGATTGCACGGTGTATATTTATGCGTGTGAACTAAATTTAGTGAAATGTTTCAGGAAAGGAAGGTAGAAACTTAATAGGAACTTTGATATTTAAACAATATGTCATTTTATATTATTTTTTTGGAAAAACCATTGGGTATTAAATTAACAGTTGCATACTTGTCATGATTTTTGTAATTGACTGATAAAATATTGAACTATAAATATGCCTTATTCATTAAAAATGTTTATTATGAATACTGTGATATTAGTCTTCTATAAATTAGACTAAAGTAAGCACTAAATATGCCGTATTGGGCTAATAAATGGCATGTGATGGCGGTTATGTTTGAGTACTTTTGTTTTAAGGTCTAATTCCCAGATCGGGTAAAGTGTTTAAGTACTTGTTAAAAAATTCTTAGTGGTACCTCAAAATCTGGATATAATCCCGCTGGACTTAAACAATTCTGACCTGTTTACCTTCGAGAACGAAGGTATGGACACATTCAATCAAATGAAATCAATTTAATGTTATTATTCAAAATTTTCATACTAAAATGCTTTATGAAAAGTTAAAATATTAAAGTCAAATAACATTCACTGAACTGTTTCAAGTAAAAATAATTCACTAATATTGTTTTATAAATAGTTGTAAAACAAACGAGAAAATTTCCAAAGTTAACCAATAGACTTCGAAATCCAACCACAATGAATGTCGTGGCGGTTTGTTTAATCGATAGACTATCTAAAAGCGTTACAGACTTTAAAGAATAAAAAGATATTCTCATAAATGTCCCAACTAGAAGACAAAGGGATAAAAATGCTGCTTGCAATTTTGAGGTGAGTCACCGACTCAATCCCGCGCCGCTCCGGGGAGCTAAACCGAATTTATGGTCGGAAAATTAAACTTAAATTGGATGTTTCCCAGTTATTTTTAACATTTGCATTTAGTGATTAATTTAGGCGAAATGAAATTCATACTGAGTGTATTTGATGGGTAATTTGTATTTTATATGATGTCGGTCGTGCAGTTTTCGTGAGATCGCTTTGAACAACATTGTTTTTTGGATGAAGAAGCAGAAGTAATAATAGTATATCTCGTGATGTTTCTTTCTTTTATTATTTTCGATATTACAAGAATACAATTCCCAGGGGTTCTACAATTGTATCATATTTCGAGGTATACCTACCTATACCTATATTAATACGTGAAGATATTTTTTTGGAGGCATTTGAACTTTTATGTATATTTCTGAAAAAATTAAAGAACAAATAAGTTAAAATACCAAGGCATTAGGAGCCAAATATTTTAGTTAGTTCCTAAATGTCGATGTTTTCCATGGAATAGCAATTTCATGGATCCTATGATTTTTTTTCACATAGGCTAAGACTGAATTAAAAAACCAAAGTCAATAAACACAGTAAATTTTTGAACAGCATGTATCATTCTCCCCCTCCCCCCCTTTCCTTCGTATTTTGTAAACAGAGGGTAACATGCAAATAGTGACCATTGGGGCAAACGATTATCCTCGAAGAGTCTATTATTGTTTGGCATCTTAGTGCTATGAAAACTTATTACTCATATTCGGAAGAGGTAGAAGGAGATTTTTGATCAAAGAACAACCACCTTACGGTGTATCAACACTACAACCGAAGTGTTGTACTTCCGTTGAGGTTCAAAGAGCCTTTACTATCGCCGATAGAATTGGCAAAGTACTAGTGACACCATTTTGGTTACGAGTATTTATCGGAACAGGTGGCCCTCAAACTTACAATCTGCTAAGAGTTATAAATTAAATTAAGAAATACCGATGCAAATCTATAAACAAGACTGTATTAATGTTATTTTAATTACTTTAAAGTGTTTTTGAAATACAACTTTATTTGTAGCAACAGGGAATCATAAGGCATGTATATGTATTATATACATTTAATATTTTATTAAATAAGTATTTCACACGCTACTAAGGCATAGTACAATGATGTTTTCTATCCCATACGTAAATACAATAAACCTAAATCCTAAAAACACAATAAATATTGATTTACAAGATGATGCAGTCAAGAATTGAAATACCAGTGTATTGTCAAGTGGGTCAGGAAATAGACAAACATGTACACAGTACAGATATCAAAGGATAGAACTACAGGGGCTGTGGTATCATTGTGGTGGCTTGGGGCGTATAGTGTGGCACTAGCGCGTGTGTTTGTGGCACTCTTGATGGTTCTCCCTCCCTTACATAGTATTAAATAATGATCGTATTTGGTTATTCTTGTTCATGTGAAAAAATAATGTTATTTCTGTTTGGCAACGTAAAACATTTGGTTATATAGTACACGTTAAAACATTTGTAGATATCGCATGACTACCACTAACTACTAACTACAATATTATAAATTCAAACTTGAGTTTGTTTGTTTGTTACGCGTTCATGCCTTAACTACTCAACTAATTATCATGAAATTTTACATATACGTTGTCAGGGGTACAGAAAAGAACCACAGTGTTCACCCAGAAAAATATACTGTTCCCAAGGGGTAGAATAATAGCTTTAACGCGAGAGAAGCCGCTAGCCACAGATGGTTTTAAATGTATTTATCAATAGAATAAATGCGGGAAAATTGAGGCCTGAAATTCGGATAGTTTTATTTATTAATTCAGCCGCCATACGGTCAACAATACTTAAATGCGTAAGGTATTTTAAAATTTGCAAAGCAAAATATGAACGGCGGAAAAAGAAGAATAAACTGTTAAGATTACTTTTATACACCGTGTTGACACAGCGAGCTTTTATCACCCTTTTTTATAGGGGAAAATCTCTGACACATATTTAAATAGGCAAACAATACCGCCGCGAGAACAAACAGAAATAGATTGTTCAAAGTTTTATTTTATCTGCCATAAAAGGTATCTCATGTTTAAAATTTTCTAAAATGAAAATGAAGAATGGAAAATGTTTGAGAAAATGTTACCGGGAAGAGGATGAACTGTAAAATTATTTTTTACATTTCAGCAACTACTTAATAAAACTTATCCAAGTGGATAGGAAGTTAGCCTCAAGTGGCCAAGACTTCAATTTTATATTTATATGATAGCAAAACATATGATTTTTTTTAATAAATAAAGTTATTTTTTTAAAACTTTTAATTGGACCTTAAGCAGAGCACATGTCTACTTTCTTAAATTAAATAATCGTTGCGAAACGTTTGTTTTGCGTGTAAAAAAGTTGACCAAGAGATGCACCAGGTTAAACTAGTTGTAGAAATGTCGCATGAAGCCGACACGACATATATATATAATCAAAGGCCGACACTAATCCATATATATAAAAATCAATGCCACTTTTCGTTGTAATTTTATAACTCAAGAACGGGCTCACCTATCCAAACCAAATGTTTAGGCTTTGTTCGGACTATTTAGTAGATGGTTTATGTGAAGTTTGCACAAAAAAGAAAACTTAACGAGGGACTTACGCGGGTGAAACCGCGGGGCGCAGCTAGTTTGTCATAGATTACTGTTTTCTGCAATACCTTTCTGCAAATTGCATTGTATCGAGTTATCGAAGCGACACAGTAACCAATAGCAACCAATATTGTTTGCGAATTTATTGCATATTATTTGATTCGCTTTAATCTCCACAATATAAGATATTGTCAAGGCTTTTCAAGTGCGTTTTGTATTGACAATAGAAATCACGAGTTTCTATCATGTTTATTTGAACATACGATCTAGTTTTATTATAGGGGGCCTGATCTGAAAGCCTATACACAACGCGTGGAGTGGTTAATGCGCCGACCGTAATATCAATAAAGAGGGGCGAAAGAAGGTGGAACAGGGGTACTGAACACCTGTCTCCTCCTCCAGGTGTCGCCTTCATGTCGACTTTACTTCGATACTTAAAATATGGCGTGTCATTTTCTAAGCTCCGGTTACTCGTTTGTATATTGAGATTTGTTCCAAGAATGTTTACCGAAAATCATTCCTGTTATTTAAGCTAATATGATATTTGGGTATTTTCACGTAACTGTTGGGTACCTTACTGAAAGTATGGTTATGTATATTAAAATACTCAAGACAGTAATTAGTAATATCATTCCCAGACATTATACAGCACACCGTACTGTATATGGGTGCTAGCAAAAATAATAAATATGCTTAGTTACAAGTTTGTTTGAACAACGGATAGATGTTAAACTTAGAAATACTAAGAACATACATATGAATATTTGCACCAGGAATCGAACCAGCGCCAAGTTGGGTCACTGCCCCATATGTTGTCACTATGATGCATTTAAATCTAGACCTACTTCCAAATATCTAAACTACGATCGCTAAGTTTTGCAGTTTACAAAGTTTAAAAGATGAAGTGGGTACAATTTATTTTATATTTTGATTAATTAATTACTGCTAAAAGTAATCACTGATACGTGTAAATTAAACCTGTGTTTATCAATTGCAGTTGCTATTATTACGTTGTAATAATACCTTTAAATCTTACACACAATGCCGCAAAGTTTTGTGAGTTAACTGGCAAGAGCGTACCATCGCCGCCGGACCGCAATAATGAGAGACTCCCTGCATTACGAGTAAGAGAGCTTATATTTCTACGGTACGGTCACCGCGACGATTGCTGTCTATAATTGTATCCGTTTTTGCGACTTATAAATATGCAGCTCTCGGCTTTCGTTACCTTTGCAACGTTTCTAATCCGCGAGCTATAATTTCCTTTGAACCATTTAACTACCTAGCCAGGGTCTGATCTAGATGTATTTGCATCACTGTGTTGTGATATAGGTGCATTATTTTGTCGTCGTTACTAAGGTTAGTTTAATTGCATAGTTGTTAGTGTAATTTGTGAGACATATATCAGACTAAGTGGTGGTTGCAAGTCACTTCTGGTTGTACCAAGTTGAAGTCTACTAGGGATAAAACTTTGTGCTATCAGATGGCCTCCCACCGCAAATAACACAATGTCTGTCGAACTTTAGAACATTTTAATTAGTGTGCAATAAGATTATTTTAGCATTTCTTGTCGAATCACAGTACGGTTAAAATTACCTATTAGGTATAGTTGTATAATTGTAAGTTTGAAGCTTGTTGCTCTTATGGGGAAAAACGTTTAACTTTTTGTATCCCAATAACTTGCGTGCTGTGAACATAATTTCAAATGTGATTTACAAAAACAACCGTAATACAAAGAGCTTCATAACGAGCACTGCCATCATAGAACCTGCAAAGAGTCTATAAAAGTTTATAGTTTTTTATAGGTATTGATGGCTCACGGCTACGTGCATAAAACTACAATAGCTAGTTCACCATGAGGCAAAACGTAAGTTTTTTGCAATGTTCCTATCCAAAATACTTAAAATTCTTACTTAATGAGGTCCTTTATTGACGTCCGTGTACCCACTTGAATGTAATTTTTAGGTCGGGATGACGATAGTAATCAGCAAGAAGTTTATAGTACATACCAAATATTTGTGAATATTTTTAAAACACATGATTTTCTGATTTGAATGAGCTATTTTTTCTTTTTTTAATGTTTGTTGATTAAAAATATATTTTTAATTTTTGCTCCCGTTTTGTAATCTTCCGGTATAAGTTATGACAGATAGATAGATACAGAGAAAGAAATAGAAAAGATTAGCAGTATTATAGTGTCAAAAGAGTATTAGCAGCTTGCCTCGTATGAGCCGTTAATATTTAACTTTATGTTCGCAAGTCAAAAATGCAATGAGAGTATTTCAAAAGCAGCTGAACAGTATCGACGAAATTATGAATTCAAATTCACCCTATATGCCTGTGACATTATTTGTTAGACTTTTGCATATTTATATTATTAGAAATCATTGAGTAAGACAACTTTATAATTAAATTTTTAGTAAGTAAAATTAAGAAATAAAATGTTTATTTTTAGTTGTCAATTTTTGAAGTTTCAAAGTTAACCCTTAACTTTGCAAGTATGCGAAGAATTCTGATCTTTGATGAAATAACAAACAATAAAGATTGGATAAGAAAGGTTAGCTGATCAATTTATAAGTTACAATTAAGTAGATACTAATGAGTTTCTTTTATGAAAAATTCCGAGCTAAGCACTTCATTGAGTGTACGACTTTATAAAATAATAAATTATAGTTATTCGTATAATTAACCAATAATTAGTCTCTTGCTTATTTGTTGCTTGACATTAGCATTTTTTTTTTATTCAGCTGCACATGTAACAATTAGCCTGTAAGCTTTCGTAAAATTAATAAATAAAATAAAATAAAACAATAATATTTCAATTACACATTTGGGACATAAATTTCTTTCCAATTTAATACAGAAATATTACGACTTAACAAAACGTGAGTTAGTTTGTATCTCTGCAGCTGTAATCATAGGTGGCTTGTCTCTGTGCTTGAAATCGTTGGGCTGAACCAAATTGCAGAATTTACTCTTGCAGCTACGGGTATCAAGTGGTTATTTTATTTTAAACGGTTTTAGTCAGTAGTGCTGTTACTACTATAGATATTTACTACTCAACATTGTAGTATCTTACACTATACATACATAGAATGTATATATCTAGCCAATATCGCTGTTGAGACAGAAAGTTAAAAAATAAGTTGCAACTAGATATTATTAACTTGAAACGCCGTCTACCCGCTATTCGAGATTTCCCTGTAAAGCCGTTCTCAATGGCGTCTGGTAATAAGCTCCGCGATGGCCTATTACGTGGCTATGAGAGAGATTCGTATCGCACGGGTTACGGGTATCAGTCGCGTGCAACTTTTATGGAGCGACCGCTATATAGAGGCGTGGAGCTACACACAATCGCGATCGATTAGAAATAGTGGAGGTCCGACTGTCCGCAAATTACAACAATTGTTCGTCTGCTCATAGTGCCACACACATGCTGCAATTTTAGATAGTATTTGTTCGATGCATTTGTGCCACATAATTTTAGATTGAATAGTGACTGTAAATATCATGTAGCATTAGTCATGTTGTTCGATCACTATTTCAGTTATAAAGGGATTATATTTTCGTGAAAAAAGAGATAGTAGCTTATTTTTTCTATTTACAGTTACTTCTCCTTAACCTATGTAGCAGAAATTTTGATCTACAATAAAAATAGAAAAAGCTAGAAAACCGGTGTAAGCAAATTTAAAAAATGCAACTTTAAAGTAAACTATAACTCCCATGTAAAAGACGTAAATTTAAGGGACACTTACCCAGGCACCATGTCATGGCTGTATATTTTGGGGTTGATAGATAACACGAACGTATCAACTTTTAAGCCGTTTAAATATATTTAGATACTGTACACTCATTCTCGTTTTCTAAAGTTGTCATAAAAAAAATCATTTATTTACATTCTCGATTCCCGTAATTTTTTAACCGACTTCAATATAATGAAGTATAGTTGTGTGAAAAAGCGTCAAGTTCATTATATTATTTTTAACATCCGATCTTCCATTGTCAACATCACATTTATACTAGTCAAATTCGCCTCTTCGAACTCAAAAAAACTTAATAACATCTTCTTGTGTCTTTTTTGTGATTTAATTTGTGATACAAAATAAATACCAGGTTATTTAAGTCCTTTTTTATTTGTTTCTCTTGTCTCTCGAATCTCAGAAAAAGTTAAACTGTACCGAAAACTGCAATAAATTTATCAGAAGTGTTTAGTTGCAAATATACCAAATCTACTAGAAGAGAAGATACCATGAATTCAAGGATTACTAGGTCATAAGTGAGCTATATTTGACTGCAGTAATATCTATGGCAAAAACACCTAAATGTACAGAAATATATCCCTTTTATATCTGCATACGTGTAGTTCACATTTCCAGATGTCGTTTATGGAGCCATTGCACTCATTTAACATGTTACATTTATTTTTCAAAAAATATCCGCCCGGAATATTTGTTGGACACTGTATTCATATTTATAATCATGAAAGGAATGTGGAGCATTGACAGATCGATAATTAAACTTAGTTGAGCGTAATCAGCTTGCCGGTAAACTTGTTATCATCAGTAAAAAATTGAGCGACACAGTGAGCCATCTCAAGCTTTTTAATAATACACACGCACACGAACTTTAAAAAAATAAACTGAAAAAGATGGAATTCTTGTCCTTGATGGAGTCCTTTATATAGAAGGTTGTTTCTGCAGCGATCTATTTCTGGCAAATGTTTTCCATTTGAGACTGTTTACATAACCCAGCGTATCAGACTATCGAGATCGACTGCGACCACAACTGCCAGCACGAGACGTTGTTAAGTTCTCACTAGGTATTCGAAAGTACTGCCGGTGTTATCCGTTAGTAAAATATAGGCTACCCCATTTCTTCACAGCGCAACCTTTATTAATTTTGTGTGTGTTGATCTTGAATGCTCAATGAAAAATTTATCAAATTGAGTTTGAAGTCTTCTTACGTTTTTCAACTTTAACTAAACACTATTAAACTAACAATGCTTTGTATTATCTGGTTTTTCAAACCGTTAGAGGTTCTAAATCAACAATCCCCTTTTCTTCACCAGGATAAACACGACTTAGCTAATGGTGCGTTGTTATTTCAAGGTTCCGGCCACAGGTTTGGTATTTCTAACCTGGATCTATTGGATCTCAATACTCTTCAG